>JAMAGZ010000098.1:76954-128475 GCA_023626575.1 Penicillium sp. PF1803 | reverse complement strand
AAATTGATTATGTGATGCGGGATTACATAATTTGTTGTGCCAGTAGTAAAAAGCTGTTGTGTCCCTATCAATTCCCCTAGTCGGGACGCCGGGCCGTTTAGAACACCCAAAACATTCCAATAATAACGTAGTTTCTAGCGGATCGGAATAACCAGTCGTGCGGAACACCCTAATACACTACACTAAATACGATTTTTCAAGTCGTAGTATATCAACAACGAGATGATATTTCTGATTCGTTTTTGACGCAGTAGAGTTTCTTAGTATCAGAAATAGTATAGATTATACAAACGGTGACTCTTTACTGGTATTACCAAATATACATAACGAACAAGTGGCAGATACATATTTCTATATTATCACGACTTAAAAATTTTTACTGATATATTTAACTTAGCTAGAATGATATATTATAAACACTTAAATGCTTCAAGAGTATGCACTAAGCCTTAAGTGTTAAGTTATGAAGCTGCAGAAATTTGCATGTAATATAGTGTATTAGGGTGATTCCGCACGACCGGGTGTTCCGATCCGCCTGGAACTACGTTATATAACTACAGCCTTATAAAGAAGGCTAAAAGGGGCTGTGTGAGAGTTTTAGGGGTGATGTTGTCACGTAATACCTACCGTCTAACTAGTAAAAAGCTGCTGTGTCCGTAACAATTCCCCGTCTACGTTATATTTAATAAGATTGCCATTATATTATCATTTTTAAAATTGAATTCTTACATAACAAGGCTCGTGTGGCTCAGTGGTAGAGCGTTCGTCTCGTATTGTAATATCATATTTACAGAAAACGAAAGGCCGCCGGTTCGATCCCGGTCTCGAGCATTCTTTTATTTTTGCGCTCTTTTAATTACCACCTTAGCTCTGTTAGGGCTAGGCTCGTAAGATTCATTAGTGATTATTACTAAGACACACAGACTTGCCTATTATTGGTCCTTTTTAAACGTATAGTCTTATATCCACTGATTGACTAATGTAGTAGGTAGTGGATGTATAAGAGTATGGTAGGAACTTTGAACATCGGGCACTGGTCACGTGACCGGATGATAACTAATCATATTGTAACTAACTAACTAGTTAACTAGTAAGTTAGTTACCTAGTTAGTACTAGTAAGGGAACTGCTGAATCCTGATAGATATATAATGGAGAGATCGTTGGTGCATCCGACCGTGGGCAATTTTTTTTCTTTTTCTCCCCCAATTTTCGCTTCTCTTTCTACATTAAGTTTTAAGTTGTGATTGATAGGATAAACTTGATAATCTAGCAGGGTTTTAGACTCAAAATAAGCCCCAAGATATAAAAATACCGTTATAGAAGCTAATATTTCTATAGTGCCTTGCCTTGGCTACTAGAATCTACGTAGATCTAACAAGCGTCGTAAATAGTATATTATTTGATATGTAAGTCATATATCCTAATTTATTGGATGGAAATAATAACAATTATATATAGCAGGGGAAGTACTGACAGATTTATGGCTATGGCTCTTGTAACGGGCTGTTGCCCGAGAGTGGCCATGTGACCATGGCCTTCTATATTGCTTTTGCTTGCCTCCCATATTGTCGTAACCATGCCCGAACGCCCCCTTTTCCTTCCTTTTCCCCAAGATTGTTGTAAACAGTTCGTGGCCTAGTTAGATTGAATCAAATCGGCTTCAGCCCTTCACAGCTCTGATTGAAAGAATTGGTTATTTAGTTAGTTTCATCTCTTCATGAAGGATTGATTTGTTTGTTTGTTTGTTTTACCTTTATTATAAGGTAGGTACAGTGTCAAATACTTATTTACTAAGGTTCGTCGTGAGACGAAGTAAACTTCACTATAGCGGCCACTATAGCAGGCGAGGACGATAACGTTGAGGATCTTATTAATGGTAGAGCATTCAGTGGACTGGAGTCACCCCTTCATGGAAATATTACGTACTGAGTAGAGACCAGTAGATAGAATGCACAAAAACTCGTTGTTCTATTTTACTTTGAACCTGCTCAGCAAAAAATAAATTCGTCAAGCCAACCATAGAGCCATTAATTCAGATGCACAAAGAACTTCTACGATGCCGGATAATCCTCCAGGCAACCATGATTAAAAACGTAACCAGAGATGAAAAGATATCAAATCAAACCACGAAGAATTAATTCTAACAAGGATCTCATTCACAAGCTCGAAACCCCATCTATGCATTACCCTCATTATAATCCGAGAATCGATCCCGCAAGGTAATTATAAACGTAGGTTTATGCCAGAGGAAATATACCTTCTGATTTATCTAATCAGTACTTTCGGGACACAAGGTGAGATCAAATTTGTAAAGTAATTTGCAAAGAATAAGCCGTATCTCGCAGTAAGCCAATCTACCAGATAGCGTAATTAGTTAAATGATAACAATGAATGTGCGGGGGTCTCTTACTCATTGACTTGCGTCTTTCCAAGACAACCTCTCGGTCAAAGGCTAAAGGGTTGCAGGACGTCCTTTTTATCACCGGCAAAGCGGGGGTCGTTTCCTAGCCACCGTTCCGGGAGGAAGTTGTTTGGAAGGGCAAAGTTGGAGGTGGAGCGATACGAGGCATAGTGGTGACAACTAACAACAGTCTAGTAAAGTGTTAGCAGGACTGTGATAGAATACTTGATGAAGTGTAAACGTACCCCCTCCTGTGCGAAGTGGCCATCGACAGATGCTCCATTCGCCGGAATGATGCGCGCGAGACTGGTCACGAATGGTGGATACATGCGCAATCATTCTTTGACAGCAGCCAAGTACGGCAACGCAGCAGAACTGCGGAATGTAAATGTCCTCGGCCAAATGGAATGCAGATCGAATCTTGCCGGCCACGTGGCTCATAGCGCCAGGGTTCGTACAGAGATAGAAAATGCACCCGCATAAAAGTGTTGCGCTTGTTTCGCTCCCTGCAACAATCAGACTGACATATTGGTTAGCTAACCCGTGGAAATATCGTAATTTGACAGAAAAGACATGTATAAACGCATTAGAGTGAATCTTCGTACGAGTCATCATCCTTGGTCCATCATGATCCTGCTCTTTTGATTCACTAAGTCCATTCTGCAAGATCGCAGACAAAAAGTCCGACCGGCTTGTCTTCGTCTCCAAAAGACGATCATCCCGACGAGTAGCAAAATCAAAATTCTCCCACAGCCTCCTGTTTGACTCGCTTCAGAATAAGAGCAAGGAGGAAGCTGTGAAAGACAGGGAGCTGCCGCGCCATGCCATCGTACGCCAGCGCCTTGATAGACCTGAAAATCAAATCAATCCACGGGTGCAGTTGACTCTCCTTTAGAAAACCAAAGGATTCACCTAACATCAAGTCACCGGTGAAATCAAAAGTAGTATAATTCATCCAATTCTTAATATTAAGGACTGAAGACCCCTGTTGGATCTCCGCCCGCAGCTTAGAAATCAATGTATCGACATACCCCGTGGCGAGAGGTTCTTGTTCCCTCAGTGCTCGATCCGAGAATGCCGGCGCGAGTAACTTGCGCTGGCGAGCATGCGAGGCATTATCTATCTCAACAATCAGATGATTGACTCCATTCGCCGGGAGCAGGTAACGCGATGGGTCTTTCTGGAAACAGCCACCCGGTCGAGCTCCGTAGATATCCCGAAAGGCCCGGAGTGTATTAAAGGCAAGCTCATTTGGACTGATGCGGATCACGGGCCCATATTTCTCATGTAAAGGCGTGGCGTCTAGGTGGGCGTATCCTCGGAATATGGACCACTGACTGGGCACGCGTGAGATGGCCCAGAGCCTTGGGCCCGGAAACCAAGCGAGGGGTGACAAGAAAATCTGGTAGACGATACTATATGCAAAGGCAAGTAAGACCTGGGGGGTGTGTTTCAAAACGGTTAACTAGATACAGTATAGGATAAGCAGTAGCATAAGGATCAGACAATGAATTTTGGGAGTGATGTGGTTGGGCAGAAGTGAAATAACAGCTATAGGGATCTGTAGCTGGTATAGATCAGGGAGTACATAGATGCAACTTACTAGGACTCCTACAAAGAGACTCCAAAACAGGATATTTAGAGGACAAGCTAGGTGATAGCATGCTAAGATCCAATTTCGATGTAGAGGGAACAGACCCCAGAGCCTTGTAAATGGCCTCTATCATGGTATTTTACTCCTTTGGCGGTTGCCGGTTGATCGACCTATGTTGGTAGGAGTAGTATCGAGATACACCCCAGTCTGGCTGGTCGTTCAGAGATGAGAACTCCAGGACAGCCAAAAGTGAAATCCGAAGGTCGTACTAGAGCGAAATAAACCAGTCGAGTTGAAGAGGGGTCGGATGGTGACAGGATGAGTAGAGAATATAAGCTCAGCTCGGCCTGAATCATCTCATCTCAGCATCAAGACTGGTGGATGCAGACTAATTGCTGATGGCGTCGTGCGGTGGCAGTAGTATGGAAGGAAGCGGTTGTATGGGTGGAACAAGTGGAACAGCCTCATCCTCGTGTTGGTTTTTCCCTTGTTTGCCTGCATCTATTGTTGGTTTTTTTCCGTCTTCGTCTTTAACCATGTCTTTGTCTTTGGCTGCGATAGTGACTTGTGCATTTCTCACCGAATGTCTCGTAATTTCCTTCGGTGTCGTTTCTCTTCCAGCTCGATTGCCGACTCAACTAATCAATCCGATTGTCAAAGTCCAGCTTCAGACTGCGGCTTCCGACCGTACACAATGTGTAGATTGCAATAAGTGTGAACCTGGGGATTCTTCAAATCTTTCCTCACCCCAGCCAGGAACACCTGGGTATCATTGTTGGACCACCCCAGCACCCTCGTAAACAGTGCCAGAGAGTAAGACTCGACGGCCATCAAAAGCGAGCACAAATTATACCGACCAATCTGTTTCTGGACAGGATCCCCGGACCAAGCACTGGAAGGAACCTACTCGCCAGGAAAGAAACGGAAAGATTCCGAGCGCCCAGGTTAGCCCCCACTGTTCGAAAAAGGCAAAAGTACAATCGTACCAAGACACTGAACGAGTCATACATGGAGCTAAGGGGACCAGGGTCATTTTCATACCTTGTACACCTCATCCCGAACATCGTCAAATCCAGCCTCTACCAGACGCTGCCGGTGTCCCTCGGCGATATTCATCGGTCTTTGAAAAGCCTCACTAGCCTCATGCAATCGATCAAGGTACTCGCGTAATGTCGGCGCCAGACACATAGTATCATCATCCGATTTGAGCGTAACCTCGAACTCCTGCAACTCGATCCACCCACCAGGCTTGAGATGCTCATGCGCCTGCCGCAGCAACCGGGGCCAATCGGCTATGGCACCGCCTAAATCCCGCGCATGGATAAAATCAAATGGCTGACTGACACTAAACAGCCACGGTTCCTCGGCGTCATCGACTAGGAAGCGCAGGTTGGGTGGGACCCAGGATGGTTGGATGGGACTGAGATCTGTACCGATGACTTCGGCGCTGGGATAGCTATCTGCAAAGTCGATGGCCCAGATACCCGTGCCCGTGCCAATATCCAACACTCGTTGGATGGAATTGTCCAGTGGGGCTCGGAAGAGTGCACCATTGAGGACTAGATTGCGGACGTGATGCAGTAGATCTTGTCGGTCTTGCTCTTGTTCGTCGTTGGGAAGGACATAGTGGCCCTCACGGTAAGAATGGTATCGTCGACCATTTTCATAGGCGTAGTCTTTTACATCTGATAGTAGTGACGCTGTATACCTGGATGTGTCGGAGTGATAGTGATCGTCGTCGAATATAGATCCTTCTACCTCGTTGGTCGAATCTTCCGTAGAGGACATGTCCACATCAAGCGGCTGAAACGAGGACGAACCGGGATCCGGGTCCGGTGGACTCCACGAAGATGGATTTGAAAAATTCTCCGGCTGCATTATGACAGGTTCACTCTGATTTTCAAAAGTTGAAGTAGACGTCGTCGTTCGTGATAAAGGCCATCTGCTGACATCTTCGGCTGTGGACGTCACCGCCCGCAAACTTGAATTTTCATCGTTTGCGGGACGCGGTGGAGACAGTCCGGGTCTCTCTTCAGAGACTTCTTCAGCCGCTTCTGAGATAGGACTTAATTGAGGTGATATCGCTAGTACGTGATTTATCCGATCGATCTCGGGATCATCGTCCGGATCTGCGATAGCCTTAGCGTTAAGGCTGTATGGCGGGGATAGGAATGCTTGCATAGTGTGATCCACATTAGAAGGTTCTGTGGCCTCGGTAGATATCTCCATCCCATCAACACACAAAGGAAGTCTCTCGATCTCTGCTTCATGAACAGATCTTTCATCTTCGGGCTCCAGCATGGGCTGGAGAGATAATGGCGATGGGGATGACGGTAGTTCCTTTGGCTTGGAGCCATTCATCACGATCTGGGACTCGGAATTTGACGCCGTACAGGATCCAACTGACTTCATTGCGTTGCATTCACGATCATCACGCTTTCCATAGGCAGCCTCGGCGGAAATGTAGTCGTTAGAACGAGATGGGCCTGGCAAAGCCATATCCGTGCCGACGCCAGTTTTGCAATCGCCAACACGAGGCTTTTCAGAAGCCATCGCGGGGTAACAGTAGCAGAGACCGAAGAACCCGGAATTCATGAAGACTGGTAGTTTTCCGGGCGTCTTAAAATAACGTCCCGTTTGTGGAAGCTGTGAATAACGATGGAGAGCAGTGTAATAAGACGCAGCCACTCAGCGCGACAGTCTGAGCCAGGGACGGTAGGACCAACACCGGAACCGTAGCTGCAGAAATACTTTAGAGAGGGTGAATCAAGATCGTGTCAGATTTATCTCCTTCGGATTTTGAAGTCGTAGTGTTGAGGGATGTTGGTGTTCTCTATGTAGGACAAAAAGGTTGGGAAATTGCCCTGATTTATATCATAGACTGCATTGTGGCATGGTCGAGTGGATGAGAACTCTCGTGTCCTCCTAGACATGCAGTTTTCATGCCGATAGCCTTTATCCTATGTCCGATTTATCTGCTTTGGTGTCATTTGCCATGGCGGTTTAGAAATTGGATTGTACTGGTCGGACTTGCGGAGAGGGAGAGCAAAGAAAATTGCATCCTGGTCCAGCTTATACGTAAACTTCTCGGGCGAACCATCGTCTCGGGTTACCCTCGTGATTGTGACTAGCAGATCTACATTTAAAACAAGAGCGCAGAATGATTCTCGCCTAGCCATGTTATTCCTGCGTCAGGGGCCGTACATGGCCGCACTTCTAACTAGGATCTTGTCGTGTCGCCGTGTGGGTATTATCTCATGCCTCATTCACGTCTTGGAAGAAAACAGCGCCTTCACTTTGGCCTTCCTTGCTACAGATTAACTGCGCAGTCCACCCCGAGTAAACCGCTCCGCCATGCCCATTCCTCGCAGATTAGGCCCTTGATTCGTACGGGACCGCCGCTCGCTTTCAGGACCTCGCACCTCCAGCCCAGCATGAAGCACGCCGGCACGCAAGATACGCATATGTGCCTCCTGGTTAAAAGAGCGCAGGCTTTCCAGGGTCTTATCCTGAACATCAGTCCTCAGATCGGTCTGGTTCGAGACTAAAACCCCTTTCTCCAGGTCAATACGGGCATCCAGCACGCCCTTCTTCACCAACTGGATGAGTTCCTGGACAAATGGTGATGAAACGCTGGTCGGCTGTGCCTCGCCGCCGATTACCTCGGGCGCAAAGATTGTGGCCATCGAAGTCAGGGTGACGCGGCTGAAAGGCACAAGATATTGTTTGATCGCCTTGGTTCGGATGAGCGTGTAGAGCTCGGAAACGTGGCGCTGGAGGTGAAGATCAAGAAGGTAGTCGGTGCGATAAGCTTCCAGGATGTCCAGACAAGGGCGGAACTTGGAATTGCAGAAGAATGCAATCGCCCGTCGGATGTGGGGCTCGAGCTCGAGGAAGTTGCGGAAAGCGCTGTTCTCCAGGACACGACGCTGGAGATCCCCGCGATCCATGGATGCCATCGCACACAGACCGCCGTATACAGCGACGTCATTGGGTGTGATGATCTCGTTGAAGGTGTCAGCCAGGCTGACATCGGTCGACAGGAAATTGTTGGCAGCTTCCAGATATGAGCCCGAGTGCATCTGGGCAAGACCCATAGCAGCAGCCATCTTGGGCTGGTTTTTTATTTGATCCTCGGGTTTCGACTGGGCATTGCGCAGACGCTGCACATTCGCCTGGACGGCGAGCCAATCTCCACGCTCGACGGAGACGTTAATCAGCTTGAACAGCATGGAAGCAATGTGGTTCGGTGTCGTGCAATAGTCTCGCATGCGGGTGTATGCTTTCGAAGCGGCGAGCAGATCGCCGGTCTCGTAGTAGTGGTTTCCAATATCCTCGTTGCCCATCTAGCAAAGAGAATTAGACACAACCAGCGCATCTACTAAATCGATGGATACGTACCCGAATGCTCTCTTTAATCAGGTTGTTCTTGTATCCCCGAAGCTCCTGCTCCAACCGCTCTGATTGAGCTTGGACCTGCCGGTGTACATTTTGAGCCCACGCTGTGTCGAGAGAAGCATCCTCCTCCCTCGGTGCTACTTCAGACAGCGCACGCACTGCCTTTTCATATTGCGAGACATCCTTCCCAGACTTGGCCTCGGCCACTGCAAGTTTCAGCGCTTCGGTCGAGAGGGCTGTTGAGGAGGTTCCAATGAGGTAGAGACGATCGAATCGGGTCCGGCCTTGAAGAGTCGCAAGTTAGAGCTACTATAGTAGAGTGGGGAATGACAGTGCCAACTAACCGACATAGTTCGCAATGTAAGATTCAAGATCGAATTTGGGGGGATCTGCCATATTCCACACGTCAGTTGTGAGTCTCTCCAGCTATCGGCGGGTGTTGCCTGCCCCGCAGGAGGATCGGCGTACCATGGACTTTGATTCGTGGGATAGTCTCCTGGTTTTCACTCACTCCCGGGAGGCCTTGTGAAGACGCTCCCAGAGAGACTGACGGGAATGGACCAGCGTATGAGGTCTGTGTAGAAGAGGGGAAGGCATCTGGTAGTGTGTCCATCTTGCCTGTACTGCTGGGAGACGCAGCACTGGCTCAGACACGGACGGCGAGGGGAGAGTCGTGAGGAAGCAAATCTATTGGAATGGCGGTTAATCTTTAAATCTCGAGATTCAAGGTCAAATCAGGATCTTGGAGAAGATGGGGTGCTTTGGGGGTGGGAGGCAGGTCGGTCATCATTGTGATGGCTCGTTGAGCTGGGGAGCTGATAGGCACTATCTGACCGCCCCAGTCACCGCCATTTCAGCCTCATCGATGAGGCTTTCAAGCTTAACTAAGTTACAGTCCAAAAATTTGCTGGCGCGAACAACTAATTCGAGGCACATTTAACTATTATACTGTGACTCACCATGTAATCTCCTGTATCAAATAGACTATCGCACTAAACTAGAATGAGAAAAGGTTTGAAATGTATTGAATAAGATGCTCAATGATAATTGTTCAGGGAAAGTGGAGCAGTAACTGAAAGTAAATTTGTTCGTCATAGCTTGCCCATTTTATATCCATAATATGTAACATGAAAGTTCAAGTATCCCTAGGAGTATGTTTTTATGATCATAAACTCCTACCTCTATAACTTATCTCAATTCAGCTAAGTACTACGTAACAAAAAAGAGGAACCATCACCAGAGGAGGAAACGTTGAACTTGGCGATGCATACTACGCAATAGCAACTTTGCCTTTAAAGACCACACATGGCGGTAGCGAATAACCTTCTAGCAGATCGCTTCGACAACAATAACACATTCGCGATTTCCTAGCTACTTATTTGACTGTTTAGCCCAAGGGATGTCAAAAATAGACGGCGGAGTGGTCGAACGGGCGCGCCTCTCCCTTTCCAGCTTATCTGAAGTCATCCAAGGATCTTCTTTCTCCATGACCAGATGCTGAGTAGTGATGCGCTTGGATAACGTTCGCAGCCAGTCAATAATATGACCCAAAAGATCATACTGTGTTTGAGTTCGTTGGGCGAAGTCGCTGTACCACTCGTCTCGAGCCCTCTTCTTGCAATTGAAGAATGAGGCGAATTGCACCGTCCTGGTTTGCCTGCTTTCCGATGAAGAGAGATACTCAGTGAGCCATCCTTGGCCGGCTGGTATCAGAGCAGACCAAGGACTATAGACTGATCCGGGGATTTGCTCTTGACGTGTAGTTCTATTCAGTCAAATATTAGCATTAGTCCTAGAGTTCCAATAAATTAAACATCCCGCATTAAAATTCCTACATCAAAAATGGACATCAAAAATCCCACGTCAAAAATCCTTAACTTACTCTCGGTAGTTTGCGAATGAATATTCAAATGAGCGTCGGTCAATTTCGTTCTCCGATACGTCAAAAACGGTTATATCCATATCTAGACAAACACTAAATGGATATAGACCGCAAAATCCTCTATAGGATAAGTGTATAGCATCTCCACAGCTATCTGAAAATTCTTGAGTGTACTGTTAGAGTTATGCTCGGATTTCTGGCTTCTGGTGCTAGGAATTCTCGAGACCTTTCAGAACAGCCGTGTTACTATCATAGACATCCTTGCTAAGACTACCATGGATATTCTTGCTGAGAATGGAAGCGAAATCATACATACCTATGAATAGTGAGATCTTGTCATAATTTCCTTCTACATCTAACCCCTTACCCCAGAAGAGACGGGGACAGTCTCCCATCCCCCAGATCTTCCGTCGAAGATCCTCGAACAGACGATTCACCCGCGGATCCTCAATCTGAGCGCAGAACGAGATCTATTCTATGTCAGGAGGGTCTAAGCTATAGGCTAGCATCGTCGGTAAATGAGGTTGAGTGATTATGCCTATAGGGTACGAAATGCCAGCGGGTCCACCGGCGATATGCTGAGGAGGGGTTTGTCTTATCTGTCTCATATATTCCAAATGGAGCTGGTCATTGCCTCGTGAGAATGTGGCGTCATTCAAACTGTATTCAGGCCGCACAGGCGTCTGAAAAACTGGGTGATTCATTCCAGACTGCATAGAGACTGACTGTATAGAGACTGGAAGAAGACCTAATATTTGGTCTGTATAAATTTCGCGAGACACATGATGCAGCTGGCATGTATAGCAGGAGACCACCTCCGTTATGTCTTTCACTAGGTCGGCTATTTAATCCTCGAGGTTGTCGTTATTGACTCTTTGGAGTTGACGCTAGTTGCCTGCCTGTGTATCTAGTTTCTAGAAGAGCAAGGAAATAAAGAATCGGTCTTCGGAAGATTTATCTGCTTCTAGCTATTCTCCATAACAATACATCAATTCAGAGTCGGCAATGGCGTTGCTAAAATACGGCGCAAATATTTTTGACCATTTAGATTTGAAGCCTAGTTGATCAACTTGATCAGTAGACAGAATCGTAGAGAGCGGAATGGTAGAGAATCGGAAGGAGATTAGCTCGAGGACACTATCTAAACTGCAAAGATTAGCGGGCAGAGAAAGCTGGACACAGCGGTTGGAGATGCTTTTAATATAACTAAGCATCATGCTGAAGCCTAAAGAGGATTAGAATAGCCTCCAGCCACGACCTCTATCCTACTGGATTAAAGCGATAATCTCTTGATTATTTGCCGAACCTGCATTTACCAGGGCAGCCTAATAAAGCCTTTGAAAGCCACGGATTGTTGAGACAACCTCAAGGATTTTTGCCATAATACAGATGCTAGCTGCGATGGCTCTGAAACGTCGACCCCAGAGTGAAAATTGAAGTGGAGAATACCGAAGACTGGATTAGCTGGCAGCTGATCCGCTTCTTTCGAATTATGGGCGATGTTATTCAGACAGGGCCTGACAGCGACATGTTTTTTGATCATCTGAATTTCGGTGAATGATCGTGCTAGAGAGTGGTTGACTGTACAGACTGCAGGCGGCTTCTAGGCCTGATGGGAGGAGAAAAAAGGATTAATAACAAAGATAGCACGGAGTGTAAAGTATCTGGCTAGCTACAGCTCAGACCCACTGCCGACTTCCTGAGCCTTGAGAGCCAGAGTCCTGTTTAGTAGTACATACCAGTATGGAAGGATGGATTACACACCCCGGTCCTTTTTCTTGATTTTATTTTCCCCCCTTCTATTCCACATGAAACCTAAACAATTACCTGTGAATTCCTAATCTTGTCACCCTCGAAATACACAACAGATATGAGTAAAACCACAGTAGGTCACATGATGCATTCCTGCGGATACTTTCTCGGATTTAAAATGGCCGTTTGTAAAAATCCCTTTCATTGCTTTCAATGCGTTTGAGACATCAGTAAAACTCTTTAGAAACGGCCTATCAAATGAGGTGGGAGGAGTCCCGCCGTCCCTTTCCTTGTACAAGCTCATTAATACACCTAAGCTAAATAATTCGTAGCTCTTCGAGATTAGGCAATATGGCTAAAATATTAGAAAACAAAGCTATTGACTATAATAGGTAAAATCTATCACCGAGCCCTCACTTACTCACATTCATATATCTTGAAAGAGATATAGCATCCTCTGGAACTTAACTTCCTCATTCATTTTCGAGTTTGGCGTCGCCGTAATTTCACGAACAGCCGCCGCCACATGATCTGGTCGAGTGTCCGTCTCCTCGCAGAGCATGGCTCCAATTGGATAGGGCAACATATCCGATGGCATCTTGAGCACATCTCTTGCTTGGTGATTAACGATGAAATATTCTTGGAGCGCCCTGGGCATCACATATTCTTTGAGACATTGAAGCAGGTTATACTTCAAGAACATAGCGCAGAGACGACGAAGTCTTGATTCCGTAAGTTGGGATCTTCCTCCAGTCCCTGCTCTTTAGGCCAGTAACAATCTTGAAGTGTAGCAAGTATTTCTGACTTCTCATCTTCGCTCAAAATAATCGCTTTGTTCTCTCCTCGTGCAAGTTCCAAGGATGCCAGCAAGAAATTTTGGTGTGTTTCCCCAGGGAGAAAGTCGAAGAGCATCTCGGGCTTGAAGAATTGTAAATACTCATCTAATGTTCCACGGGGGTTTCAGTTCGGCAGTTCAATATTGAGAGCCCTAGAGTCACGAATGTCATCTAGAACACACATCACCCCGTTTCCATAAGCAATGACATCGAAGTAGAATTGTCGATGGCTTTTAGTGGAGATGACGCTGTCATAGCATGCTAGTAGGCGACACACCTCTCGCATCACGGTATTGTAGAATCCTGAGTGCATCCACGAAAAGGCTCGATATGTTTCAACTGTGACACTGTCCACGGAATAGAATAGCTTCTGCTGAATCTCTTCGTTGGGTGCCTTTTGCAAACGAGCACCAGCAACCGACAGATAACTCAAACAATAGTCTTGGTAGTCGTCATAAAGATCGAGTATTTTCCACTTGAGCGGATGGCTATCTGGCAATAGAAAACGCAACGCTCGTTTACCAATTGCCGACAAAACACCAACATCGGTAGGAAAAGTCATAGAATGACGAGTGTGCCAAGTGAAATGGCCAGCGCGTGAATCACACTGATCCAACCTGTCATCGACTAGGATCGTGCTTGTTGTGGCGATATCGAAAGCGGCACTAACTGCATAGACGATCTACATATGCGCCCGAGTCTGGTATTCCGGAGTGGTGATACGTCGGTAAAAGTGCGGGATAACATGAGCTGTCCAGGCCGCATTCCAGCTTCGACTCAAACTCCCGTTGACAATCTGTCACGATAATCGAGGATTATAAACTGTCATAAATTGGTAAATTCTTACATATTCTACCCAAGTTTGAAGAAGGCCGGCGAAGGTGGAATCTGTCATCTCTGGCATGAGTGGAATACCCGCCAGAAGATGATACGCATCTCTGAAAGGCCCCCGAATCTCCTGGGTAATTGATGGCTCGAAGACGTCTTCGTGAAAGTAGAAAGTTGATTGTTGTAGATTCTCCTGAGACCATACAAGATCGTTAATATTGACTGATCCATGCCGGTAATAATCAGACACGAAAGCTTGCATCAAGCTCCGATCGGGATCGATTGACTTCAGGTGTGGCTCCATGATATTAGTACGTACTCGACTAACTTCTTGTGGCGATATTTTAGTGAACCGTACATGTGTGACCCGCGGAGTGATTTATATTTTTTCTCACTAGCTGAAAATCGTGAATTGCGCCCGAGATTATACTAGAATGCATAGTACATGTGCATAGTCGTGGTTGGTTTAAGAGCAGAGTTTAGTTCGGTCCGACAGCCAAAAAAGCTGAGCCCGACAGTTCGTATTGACTATACCTAATATAGCTTAGTGCGGAGATCTGGCGCATCCACCTCAAATACCTTAGCATACCGGCCCACTTGTAAACTATTCTATTAGCTATCACCCTCCTGAAAGTCGAATGATTATACGGTCGGAGTAACGCGTTCGGGCAGGGGGATATCTGTCAGACACCTACTAGATATTTAGTGAACTCAGAGGAACACAACAGCGAAAGATATATATTTACATCTTACATAGACTAAAATTCCGGAGATTCTTTGTTAGATACCTAGTAGTTACCGAAGTATAAAGATATCAACTAGATATCTAGTAGATAGCTAACCCCTCTCTAGAAGCTATTATAGGTAATAGCGGTTAGAATTCTTTAAAATATACCTTACTAGAGTATTCGTAGTGTTTTTACTACCTTAAATGATAGTTTTTCTACTAAAAATCTTTTAAATACGTTGCAGAGTTTAGTTCGGTCCGACAGCCAAAAAAGCTGAGACCGACTGTCGATGCCAGCTATACACTCCGCATGGGTCTAATTTACAGTGCGTTTTATACGTGGGGCCGTGTGGGGAAACACAACATCGTTATTGCATCTCTGGCTTCCGGAGTTCACGGAACAACCTTGGCTGCGACCACGGACTCAAATCTGCTTGCCTCTCTGCCATCCGTCCGTGTTGGTGTTTTGGTCGGCATTGGTGGCGGCATCACTCGTCCGGATGATGGCCACGATATCCGGCTATGTGATCTTGTCGTGAGCCAGCCTTGTGGGATCATGGGCGGTGTCTGCAAGTACGATTTGTTCAAGGCAAATTCTGGTGATACGCATGAGTTTAAAGGCTTCCTCGGATGGCCTCCGACGGTTCTCCTCAATGCACTTATCGGCATCCAGCCTTGTCATGAGCGAAAGGACTCTTAAGGTCTCCTACTTTCTCTAAGAGATGCTGAAGAAGAACCTGAAGATGGGCAAGAGGTCTAAGTAAAATCCTGGCTATACTCGTCAGGGCTTCGACAACGACCGCCTCTTCAAAGTATCATGCGACCACGTCCCGGGTCCGGACTGTCGGTGCTGCGATACAGCTAATGAGATTCAACGTGATCCTTGAGACACTACCGACCCTGATATCCACTACGGGACTATCGTATCCGGTAATACACTAGTTAGTTACCGAGAGAGTACTTAATAAGCTTAATATCTCTCTACGAACTCTTAACACCACTAAACAGCCGGCTAAGCAGCAGATCTAGCTAATTCACACTAAAAACGCCTAGAACCGTCACTTAGCTATTTAAGTAAGCTTCTCTATTAAAGAATCTACTAAGTCGACAGTCGCATAGTCCTCCGAGCCTAATCCAAACCGTGGTAGATCAAATTATTAAGGGCAGCTATCTATCCTTATACGGCGCTGCATTACTCGCAGAGGATAATGCGAATTTACGCATAGTAAATGAGAAGATGATCAAAAAGCGCAATCAGTCAACTAAGAGGATACCCTGCGAAGAGGGTTTAACCATTGAAGAGGCTATACAGCTAGCTAAGCAGCTAGACCAGCTAGAGGAAGATGATGTGGTAGATTCGCATGAACATGTCGATCTGCCTAATCAGCCGATTCAACCGGTTAGAGGGCTCCTCCTACCTGCAGTGGATGTGGAGTAACTGGGCATAGTATTAATGTATGTAAAAATCGCTATATATAGTTAATTTAATGGGTGTCGGTTGAGATAATCGATTTTGACGAATTCTAATGGGGGAGGGTGCGCGGGACGGCCGGGAATTACGTTGATCAAAGACGGCGCTGAGCGCGATCGGGTTGTGGCTGATGTTGGCGAGGATTGTATTTGCTTTGAGATGGAAGTAGCCCGCTTGATGAACCACTTTCCCTGTTTTGTACGAGGCGACGCAGTCACTATATATACAGAAATCTTGGAGTAACCAATGCGACTTGACTAGTGAAATTTGGCTGCTTGGGCGTAAAAGATGACGTTATATGGGTGCTGCCACTAGAGCGGGTATAGCATGGAAGCTGACTTTAGAAAGACAACAACCCGGACAGAGAGGTTGCGTAGGTGTTTGGTGGTGTAATAGGCGATTTGGCCTTTTCAATGCGATCTCTAAGGGTAGTACGAGAAACGCCGAATTGACGCGTAACACTAAAAATCTTCGGTCTCTTTTGGACCAGGGCGGCCCTACAGGCTTCTTGTATCGAGATTCAAGAAATCCGACCATATACGGGCAGTCATTCATCATTCCTAACCTCTTATCAAATGGAGCACAGGTAATCCGAAAAATTGGGTCCTTGAATACAACTGCATTAATCGAAAGGTATGGAAATTTTGACGAGGTTGTCTCCGTGATATTAAGCTAAGCCAAAATTGAGGCAATATGTGATACTAGGAAACCGCGTGTAGATAGACCAGCTAGTTATGAGCGATCTTGGAGGAGACTGTTGGGTGTGAGGGCAAGCATCTCACCTGCAGCACTTCTCTTTTTTCTCTCGAGTCTCAATATTCGCTGCAGAATGCACACTTTTCTTGAAGTGTGAGAGCTCCGAAGGCTGAGATCCAAGGATGTTGGGCTTATTATGGCTACGGCCGGCCTTGGGAAATATGGAAAGAAGCCCCCGACTCTCGTCTTGGATCTTTGTTTGAATTTCCTCAAGATTCGTTGTTGTACTATCTTCACACATACAACTGGAATGGATACAGTTTCACTACCATTATCAAAACCGCACGCAGTGGAGACGAGGTTTCATTATTGTAATGCCGAGGGAGGAACGGCGTGCCGCATATGATCAGGGTATGTATTTGCTTCATATTTTGACCTCCAGGACGGCTATACCGAAACCCATGCTTTCCTGAACTTTACCTCACCTCCAGCCGACCCTCCAGAGGGATATTCAAAACACTCTTACCCAAGTAAATCTTGTAGATTCCTTTCTGAAGATCCCATCCCTGCTTCTCTGAGTTCCACACACTAAGGTCTCTGCGCGTGAGCTGGAACTGGAGCTGCGCCTTTTGACCCACATCCAGCATCTTCTTCTTGTAGCCGCGAAGCTGCTTCTCCGGAGCTCCTGGAATGCCAACATACAGCTGGACGACTTCGGCCGCTGCCATTTCCCCGACGTTGGCGACCTCCATGGCGACCTTGGCGACGTTGTTCCAGAGAGGAGCAGCGCCACCCCATGGCAGACGCTCGCTGGTGTTATCATCGCTTGTGGCATTGTCTTTAGAATTTGCCGTCTCCACCGTGCCCTTGTAGGCGTCCACAAAGGATGGGACGACGTCGTCACGAAGGGTGATCTCTATGTTACTATAGGTGAAGTTGGAATAGGTGAGACCGTAGCCGAACTCGTAGCGTGGGGTGATGTTGTTCTTGATGAAGTGCTTGTAGTCAATGTATACACCTTCTGTAAAGTTGGCTAAGAGAACTGTGTTTCAGCGCCTTCATTGTTCCCTTTGGTATTACTGTGATGACATTTTGATGAACCTACCTTGAGTGTGATATTCGCTGCTACCGTCGGCATGGGTGGGCTCGAGCAGGTGGCCGAAATCAGACTCCTTTTTAGGAATGGTGTATGGTAGTCTTCCAGACGGTGAGGTCTTGCCATACACGAGGTCTACCAAGGTGTTGCCCGCTTCCTGGCCAGGCAAGTGAGCCAAAATGACGGCGGTAATGTTGGGATGATCAATCCATGCATCGACGACTCGAATGCCCGCGTTATGAATCACAACTATCGTGTTGTCGCACTTGTTGGCCACATTACGGACAAGCTCGTCGGACCAAGGATCTGCCAGCCCACTGCGGTCGAAACCCTCAGAAGCGAACTCATTGATGAAGACGATGCACGCATCACTACCGCCCATGACGCCAGGGTCCTGGTCCTTGAAATTCCACGAGAGCATGGTGAGATCCTCGCGGGCCTGTTGGACAAACGCAGTATAGGGAGACACAATCCATGGAGGGTTAGACGTGCTAGACCCTCCGCCAGTAATGAGAGTTCCCTCGTAGCCTGCCCTGGGCCCGTTAGGCCAGATGTTTGTCCCGTTGCTCCAGTACCCGGTAATGTAGTGTTGTGCCACGGTATTGCTGGAGTTAATGCTCTCGTATCCGAATAGCCACTTCAGGCCACTAGCAGGATCAACCACAGTAGGAGAAATCGCATCGTACCCGAAGAGGGACAGAATCGTGGGCTTTTTCAGGGGCAGCGCGTTGTTGACATTTTTAACAAGCACATGTCCTTCAAGAGCTCCTTGGAAGACAGTGTCTTGCGAGGCGTGGCTCATGGCGTCAGTGTGATTATGTGGGTGCGACCAGTCAACGGTGGGCGGGTCCCCGTGGCCTGGGTTCGGGATAGAGCCAAATTTATTCCAAACAGCCAAGATACGTGTTGCCATGTCGTCGAGACGCTCCTGGGAGAAGGAGCCGTTAGTGACGGCCAGAGACAGGTTGGTGCCCCAGAAGCCGCCGCTACTGGGCATGACCATATCGAGACCGGCATCGGCGGCCTCGTAGCCAGCGTGCAGGGCTTCCCAATCCGACATGACAAAGCCCTCAAAGCCCAGCTCTGTCTTGAGCAGGCCGTTCATGGTCTTACTATTCTGGCAGGCATAAGAGTTGTTGATGCGGTTGTAGGAGCACATCACACTGCCAGCCTCGGCCTTCATAGCGTCCATAAAAGGCCAAAGGTACAGCTCGTGCATGGTCCGGTCATCGACGTTCGATGATACAGACTCGTTGTGCCCGATTGGAAACCGATTTGTCTCTTGCTCGTACGCGATAAAGTGTTTGACACAAGCGGACACGGTACGTCTGTTTTGAATCCCTTTGATGGTCTGATAGTTCATCTGTCCGGTCAGGTAGGGGTCGGAGCCATAGCCTTCCCAGTTGCGGCCGTTCTCGGCGATGCGTCCGACTGGTCCACAGACCCGGCTCCAGAGCAACGTTCACGCCCTTGGCCTCGTACTCAAGCCCGCGGTGAAAACCAGTACGGAAGGCCAAATCGTCATTCCAAGAAGCCGCAATGGAAATTGGAGCAGCGTAGGACGTGACGAGTTCCGTGGGACGGAGACCAGAGCCCGATCCCTGCATACACATGCCAGGGAAGCCAACTCGCTCAACAGGGGGAGCCCAGCCAGCGCAACCATTCTTAGGGTGCGTTGTTCCCGTCGTGATGTTAGCCTTTTCTTCGTTGGTCATCTTGGCAACCATGCTGGCGGCTGCCTTGTAGGCATCGGCCCAGCCCTCTGAGATCTCTACTCCCTTGGCTATGACACAAACCCCGTGTTAGTCGTTGTATCAATATTCTTGTGCTGGAGCCGCTCAGACTTACAAAAAGGATACACTGGAGGCGATCTACCATAATCCCAGAAAAGGCTCAGAGCAGTAAAGTCTGTTGATTCCGCAGTGGAAGGATCTCGAGGTGTAACTGCCGCCGACGCCGAGGCGGCTAGATAGAGCAACAATGAATTCTTCATGATGGTTAAAAAGAGGATAGTAAGCCAATAAAGTGCACATTAGTTTGCCTCTTTGTTACCTTGAGTCCTTTCACATGATGTGTTGGGAGACTGCCGTCGGTCTTTTAACGACTTGAATCGCGAGTCAAGGGATCAACAGAAACGCGGAGAAGGAGTCGCTCCTAAACCAATCCAATCCATTCAGCTCTCACGGAGCCCGACAGCCGAACGCCACAAACTTAACACCGACAGCCGACGATGACGATCACGGAAGCTTTCATCTTCGTGTGATATTCTGCGTAGACGTTGAGGGAGCTCGTAACGGGGCCAACAGGATTTGGCTGCTCGCACGACAATCTTACGATTCGATTCGCACGACATACAAAGTAAGCTTCTTTGGGTAAGCTAAGAGAATAACACGATTTTCGTAAACTATTGCGTAACTGAACTAGTTAAAAAACCTTACTAAGCTCCGAACTACTCATAATTCTAATCTTGCGTTACCCCGAACCATATTGATACTTGATATTTTTCATCGTATTTTTTGATACATTCTCATCTCACCTAGTTAATTAGCTATATATTAAATAAAACTTCAATATATTTATATTGAAGGGTCGAATCCTAGAGGGCTATGTTATGTTTTTGAACGGAGATCTCAACCTTGAAGTTAGACTATACCCCTTTCAGGACCGTCATAGCTTTTCCTAAAGTGGTTAGCTGCATCTTGCAACTAGCCACTTTGAGCCGATATATGCGGAGATATGCCGATGCACATGCCGCATTGGCTTCCGAGCAGGATCTGGATTCAAAGCAAATACTCTACCTCCTCGCATGGTTTCAGCTCTCTGTGGAAGAGCCAATTGTCGACATGTAAAAATTGAGTTCGTGGAACTTTCGATTTCTCCGTTTGGAAGTCTTTCTCCACTAGTATCATGCATGTGCCAAGTAACTAGCTGACCCAGTTTCGATCATTGAGGCCACAACCCCGGCCGACCGAGATACCGAGACTCACAGATTAATCAAAAACCCTGCGTAATGCCTCGACTAGAGTTGACAAGGATCACCTCGTCTAGTACTGCAGTCGTCGACTCGCCATTGAGCCATTCAATTGACTCCCGGCGTAAACATATTTCGGGCAACAATGGCTCTATTACCGGGACCCGGTCACCAAATCGCAATTTGTCATTTCGTGCTCCGACTGATCTCTGCTCCCGCAAAGGAAGTGATTTTTACTTTGCTCTACTCTAGAGGACACGAATTACCCGACACGTCAAGCCATGAAATGAAGGGATTTGGCATGTCCCAAATTTGCATGGGCATGAACGAGGTGAAATCCCAGTCCTCGCCTATTGGAGCTCCACCATCAAGTGCCGTCATGGGCGCCTCTGTTAAAGCATCGACACTTAGATCTTGGACAATCATCGCCTGTCCCGACAACCTATCACCCGCTGTGATCAGTCTATGGTCGGTCAGGGGGTCAAATGAAGCCACAGAGTCATGGCCACCTCCTGTCGTGCGACGCGTCGTCTCAGCGATTCCCGGAGAATCTGTCTGGGGAAAGATGCTGCTGGTTTGCATTGTGACTGAAGTACCTGCTGTCAGGATACCGGTCCCGCCGTCAGCATCGTCCCTTTCTGAGAACCTGGCTAGTCGCAACAGACTATGGACGGCCAGCTTTTCGTTCATCTGGGATGCTGGCACTCGCGACACCGAGCGGAGGGTCAACGTAGCCAACTTGTGCCTGTTGTTCTCCATCTCCGCAATGATGGGACCTACAAGCTTGTTTTGGGGGAAGAATCTCCGCAGCACTGCAAGGCACAGCGCCAGTCGGCTGGCTGCAAACTCCTCGGATGGTCGACTTTTGAGGTCTGTTCCAAACCTAGAGATGAAAAAGAGCAGACGCGTAGCATGATATGCACATATAGTCGCGTCAAACTCCAGAAAACAAAAGCGGGGTGATTGTTGATTCAACAGAGTCAGGATCAGGATGATGGCGTTCGAGTGCTTTAAACACTGACGCTCTGCGCGAAGTAATAGATCGTTGCAGCCATTCTCATCATGATTATTGGTTCCCTGCTGTGAGAGACCTTCCAGAGCAGATCGAGGTGCTGCCTCGGGGTAGCCTCGTAGTAGCAGTCGATAGAGGTCGCAGTGACACTGATGCCAACTTAATTGCAGAGCTATGTGTCTCGGTAGCCAGCGCGACGTGATCAAAGCGTTGATCTGATCAAATGATAGCTCTGGGCCATGAGGCATCTTGGCGCCAATGTCAAAGAGTGTGCGCTCGAATGAACGAATCAACGATGGGATCTGGGGTGTGATGCGCTCGCAATGTGCAAAGGCTCTACCTAGTTTAACGATGTCCCGGCGCAATGACTCCAGATTGACGTACAATTGATAGGCGCCGTAATCGTCTTCTAATGGCGATGAAGAGTTGAGATTTTCGGGGTTGGACTCTTGGGTTGATCCGGCATCGTACACAGACTCGACGCACGGTAGCTGAATATAGATACTTTCAAAAGGGCACAGTTCAAACTCCGAAAGACCGATGCTGAAGTATCGTTCGACGAGCTTTAGACTCCAAACGATGCGCCTTCGGGTCTCTTGCGCCACAAAATCTAGGCCATGGTGTTCACGGTGGAGTCGAAGAGCAGCAGCAAAGCGCGCCGCCATGGCAGCTAGCATAAATGCTCTTTGGAAACGCCCAGTATGCATACAGTGGTTGATACAAAGAAGGAGGGCCTGCAGGCTTGCAATGGTTGGGCTTTCTATACTCGACCATATGATCTGCTCGGCGATTTGTATTGGCGCGAGTCCGTGACATGTGCAGTCGAGAGAATGCGTCGTGGCTTCATCTTCATTTGGGGGGACGGCACCATTGTCGTGGCCGTCTTTTCCAGCCTGTAAGCGTATAGATATGTGTAGAGTTGCGACGCCAGCGAGGGCGAGCGAAAGACAAGGGTCGAGAGTGCCCGCATTGCATTTCGTTATGGTGGATGCAGGATGCAGAAAGGAATATGAAGGTAGAGGATACTCTTCGTGGAAAAAATATTCGACAAGTGCAATGAGGAGGTGGTTGGTCTTGCCACCAGGTTGAGATGGAGAGGCGCCCGCTTGTGAACGAGACATCCCATGGGCAACATCTGTGGCCGTAGCAGGAGAAGACGCCGCTGGGAAGATTCCTAGGCGATCTGTACATTGACAGCTTGACTCCGAACTCTTTTCAAGCGGTTCTTGATTGTCAGCAGAGAGATGAGAGGTGGCCTGGTGAACGGGGATAGCTGTGCCTGACGTATCCGTGCCCGGCGTTGGCGGTAGCATGCTCCCTTCGTCCTCCGGGGGAGGCACCTCCAAAATTCTTTCTGCATCCGCAGATCGCGCGCAAGCCGACAGGCCCCTGTCGGAGGTTTGCGTCGCCCGTCTCGATGTAGGATAGACGCAGGTGATGCCGCGTTGCTTGCATTTCGAACACGTTGGGAGCGTTGCCGAACACTTGACCTTCTGCGACTTGCATAACCGACAAGCAATTCTGGCCCGTCTCCGCGGAGGCCTCGACAGTGGGGCATTGCTGATGCTTATGGGCAATGGGTCGCTAGTCGAGGCTAACAATGAGCACTCAAAGCCCAGGCGCTCACAATTTGAGCATGTGTTGTATTTGCCGTCACAGCGAACCTACACGGCAATTCAGTTTCCATGGTCAAATTTTTTCGTTTAAGGAAAGAGGGAGCCCTGGGGACCACACAGTTTGGATCCTGCGAAGGACAAATTGGAAAGAACCCTTGGGAACTTGGGAAGTCATTTCGAGTCTTACTTTTCGTGATCGGCACTGCACGCATGTTTGAGCGGAGTAGCGCGGTGCGACGGGAGTCGGGACTGTTTTTGCGGACCCATTCATGTTGATCGCATATCGCTAGTATTAAGGGGGAGGGTAACGTGTTGCCAACTTGCCAACAAGAGAGCGAGAGGTGAGAATGTATTTGAGAGGCCTCGGGGTAAGAAGAATAGCCAAAACGCGGGGGAGCCAAATTGGCGGAACCACGGCACAGTGGAACATGCCGATCAACCAACCACAGGGCGGGATTTGCTCAAATGCCCATCCGACAATTTACTGGCCACGGAATATCCTTCTGCCTCTCCACTTAGGCATATTCCGCCATCTTAGTATTGCTTCACTCCATATCACCCCATCTACACTACCGCTAGCAGACCGGCAGTTCAAATGTACCGCTACTACGCTTGGATTTTTGGTCGAATGTGGTAACTATGCTATTTTTCCTCTCTCGTAGAAGCCGGGCGGTACTGTTCATTGTCGTGCTTCATGCACTGCATTATCAATTGAGATCGATGTTATCGTCAGACGTATTGCCCCGACGTGACTCTCTATAAGGGATGACACGGATTAATCAATTGTGACGGGCATGAGAAAAAACTTGTCATCATTGCTTATCGACTGGAATCTGTTAGAGCCTCGCTTGAAGCCCAAGGGAACGAGTCACTCCCCTTGCACCAGGATGAACCGTCTCATCACCGATCTCGTCCATCTTATCTTCCAAAAGCTTTGTCATACTCCTGACCACGTCCTGATATTGCGGATCTGAGTAGACGTTGAACAACTCCAGGGGATCTTGGTCACAGTCAAACAACTCCCACTCAGCGCCCTCGACGGCACCGGCGGGTCGTGAACCCTCTACGCCCAGACTCTGATTGTACCAGTAAATCAGCTTATATCTCTGGTCACGGATACCATAGTGAGCCACGGCCTGGTGAATCTCGTCATTGTTCATCCAGTACCGGTGGTACGCAACCTGCTGCCAGTCTGCCGGAGCCACCCCGCGGTTTTGCAAGAGAGGCAGAAACGACGAGCCTTGCATGTATGAGGGGATACGCAGGTCGGCCAGATCCAGGAACGTGGGCGCAAAGTCGACGTTGCAGACAAGGTTGTCGCATACCGAGCCAGCCGCAATCGCAGCCGGGTAGCGCACGAGGAAGGGCATTTGGAAGCTCTCCTCGTACATGAAGCGCTTGTCGAACCAGCCATGTTCGCCCATGAAGAAGCCTTGGTCCGAGGAGTAAATGACCACCGTATCATCGGTGAGCTCCTTCTTTTCTAGATACGATAGTATAGTGCCCACGCTGTCGTCGATGGCCTGGATGGTACGCAAATATCGCTGCATATATCGCTGGAACTTGAACTGTGCCAACTCATCGGCGGTGGAGAAGGTGAACACCTCGGCGGTCTCCTTGTCGATCAGGCGCATGGAGGTCACGTCAGCAGGGATTGGAATCTTGCGCTGCGCGTTGCTACCCTCCTGCTGCACGCGCTCGCCAACATTGTCGCCACCTTCCGGCTGGACCAGTCCAAGATCTTGGTAGGTCAAGTCCTCTGCCACGCGCATCTTAGCCGCCTTGGCCGCTTGGGCTCGGTTCCGGTAATCGTCACCAAACGTCTCCGGTACCCGAATAGGGTCCTTGTACAAGTCTTTGTGACGGTCATGGGCCTCCCAAGAGCGATGGGGCGCCTTGTGGTGGCACATTAGGAAGAATGGCTGTTTCTCCTGACTGCCCTCGGGCTGCTGCTGGTTCAGCACCGAGTCAATCCACTTGAGGCTTTTGTCTGTGATGATGTCGGTCGCATATCCGCTCTCCACATGAGTGCCCGTGGGGTCGGTGAATTGGGGGTCCCAATAATCACCTTGGCCGGGAAGAACGGACCAGTAATCGAACCCCGTAGGCTCATGAGCTGTACCTTCCCCAAGATGCCACTTGCCTATCAGATTCGATACCACAGGTCAGCCAGAGTTGTTCAATCCTTCCTTTTTCTTCGGCATGAGACATACCGATCATTGCAGTTGCGTAGCCACCCGATCGTAACGACTTGGCCACATTGGGCAGATGCTTGTTAATCTTGCTGTCCAGCGTCATGACTCCATTGACATGGTTGTACGTTCCAGTCAGGATCGATGCACGAGAAGGTGTGCAGATCGAGTTGGTGACGTAGCAGTGGTTGAATTTCATACCCTCTGTGGCAAGACGGTCAATGTTGGGTGTATGGTTGATGCCAGCGCCGTAGGCACTGATGGCCTTGGACGCATGGTCGTCGGCAAGGATGAAGATGATGTTAGGGCGTTTCTGCGTCATTGCCGAAGCTGGTTTGTGTCCAAGTGAGCCGAGGAACAGTGCGATCCGTGACTGTCGCTGAGAGGGTTTGAATGGTAGGGAAGGTCTCAGTCTTTAGATCCAGGTTGGATGGGCAGAGAAGAAAAGAAAACAAGTCCTACTGGGCCCAACGTTCTGCTTAAGTCTCTGTGAGCATGCGTATCGCCCCACTGCCAATTACCAGATTGCATCGATTTGCCATTCATCGCGTTCAAGATGGCGTGTCTTAGATTCGCAGTGCGGCCATCTGCACGTTCACTCCAGAGAAAGTCCAGCTGTGGGGCTGCAACGGGACCAATCGAAGAAGTTGCCGGCCGACTACCGAAAGCTGTGGTCGACCGACTGCCGTGAACCATCACGGGGCAACTAAGCGGAGATGCGCGCACAATTTGGATTCGTGAGGAGAATCTGGGGTATTTCCAGTGACGAACGCGTGAACGAAGAGGAACTCGCCATTCCCCATGGCTTTGCGCAATTCCACCGCATAGTCACACGCCATGCTCCGACTACCGACTGTGAGAACTCAAAAGGCTTCAGTAACTCAACGCCCCTCCGATAACCAAGCTGGTGGACTTGATTAACCGGGGCGATAGATCTGAAACGACTAGGATAAAAAAGTATGCTGTCCTGCTGTTGATCGCTCATCCATAACGTCGCATCTGCTTTCTCTTCAAGCTCAAGATGATGTCCGTGGGAACATTTCGAGCAACCTACCTGGTTGCGTTGAGCTGCATTGGATCCTTCCTCTTCGCCTACGATACCGGCATCGTCGGGGGTGTCCTTACCCTCAAATCCTTCACCCGAGACTTAAGCGTGTCTTCCCACGATTCAGCAAATGTCAGCTCTCTTTCGGCCAGTCTGCTTCAAGCTGGAGGTAAGACCGTGGCGACTCTATGCGGCTCTTGTCGGTGTCTCTTCGCTGAGAATTCCACACTGACAATCAATGATTTTCTAGCCTTCTTCTCGTGCTTCTTCGTCTGGCCCATCACGGCAAGATACGGTCGTCGAATCGCGATTGTGCTCGCCGCTCTCGTTTTCGATGTCGGTGCCATTCTTCAGCTCTTCCCCAACGGTGGTGTTGCTACCTGGTATGCTGGCCGTGTCATCGCAGGCGTGGGCATCGGAATCGCCACTGTCATAGTCCCCCTCTATACGGCCGAAATGGCTCCAAAGAGCATTCGTGGTCAGCTAGGGAGCATGTTCCAGTTCTTCTTTACCCTTGGCGTCATGACATCCTACTGGGTCGACTACGGCGTTTCTAAGATGCCGTCTTCTACCAAGCAGTGGCGCATCCCGGTGGGCTTACAGCTCATTCCAGGCAGCGTACTTTGTATGGGTATGCTGCTTGTCAAGGAGTCCACCAGATGGCTGGCCAAGAAGGGCCGTCACGACGAAGCCATGGCCTCCCTTATCTGGGTCCGTGGAGGCGATTCCCCCGCGATCCATGAAGAGTGAGTCTTGATTTGTCCCTCCTAGCATCATGTGGCCACAACAAGTGCTAATCAATCATTAGAATGGCCGAGATTCTGGCTGGTATTCGAGAGGAAGAGCGTCAAACCGAGGGTCTTACGTGGAAGGAATATTTGCTTCCTGCCAACCGCTTTCGCCTGTTCGTTGTCATCACTCTGCAAATCGGTGAGTCGTACAAGTCTTTTCCTCCTATTTAATCGTCTCGATATCCTGACAAGATGCTGCAGGTGTGCAACTCACTGGCAACACTTCTCTCGCGTACTGTGAGTATTCAAACTCTCCAAACTGCCAAGGCTCTAATATTCTGATTTATTATAGTCTCGCCTCAGGTGTTCAAGTCCGTAGGCGCCGGAAGCAATGCCCTCTTCTTCAGTGGCTTCTTCGGCGTTGCCAAGGTCATTGCATGCTTCTTATTCTTGTCCTTCTTGGTCGAGAGAATTGGCCGCAAGGGAGCCCTGGCCGTCGGGGCCGCCCTGATGGGTGCCTTATTCCTCATCGTGGCTGTCTTGACAGTCACCCACCCGCCTAATCCCCATGGAGGCCTCAGCAGCACGTCTGTTGCTTCTCTTGTCATGATCTATCTCGAAGCCAGTAAGTCGCCAGGCAAAACCATTTCTTCTTGTTCCCTAGGAGACTAAAGTCGTTGTCTAAGTGGTATACAATATGTCTTGGGGTCCGGTGCCTTGGGTAAGTCCAACTCACAAACCCGAAACTATACGCGCTCTCAGCGAAGGCAAGCTTAAGACGACTGACCTGGTGTTCCTCATTTCAGCTCTACACGGCTGAGATTTTCCCCAACCGTATTCGCGAAGGTGGCGTGGCCATGGGTACGGCCACACAGTGGTTGTTCAACTTTGTCTTCTCCCAGATTACACCTCATGCCGTCAACAACCTCAAATGGAGGACATTTTTGATGTTTGCTATCTTCAACTGGGCACTCGTGGTATACGTATGGTTATTCATCAAAGAGGTTGGTCTCAACGTCGCGCCCATCATCCGCTGTAGCACTTTGCTAATCTCGCGCGCACACAGACTAAGGGCAGGTCTCTCGAAGAGATGGAGCTCATCTTCAACGCCAGGGATACTCAACTTGATCTTGAAGAGGCGCACCACAAGGCTAGCCAGACTGTCGAACACGTCGAGAATGAGGAAATCAAGGGCAAGGCTGGTTAAAAGGCTTGGTTAATGCCATCCAGCTGCAAGTATTGCCGATGGATAAAGTTATATGTATAAGTGCATGAAGCAATGAGCATTGGAATCTGGCTACATGTTCAATATGTGGTCAATAGCTTCGCAGGAATTGATGGTCTAATTCATAAGTGATACTTCGCACGCAACGCACAAAACATTGCTCTATACGCCAGTTGACTATATGCATCTGAAGTAGTGGTCAAGATAGAAATTGACTTATATTACAGTAATGAGAAGATGTTTCACTCTTGATAACGAGAAGCGTAAACCCCGTCTTCTAGTACACTCTGCTTGTTAGCTATAAGGAGGTGGGTGTTGCTGATTTCGCCAATCTCAAATCCTGCAGTACTGATATCGCTCCCGTCTCGCCGCTCAATCAGTGCCCGAATGGGGCGTTTGTAAAGTCAGCTTTTTGGCCAGAGCGAATGTCAAACAAAATTGAAACTGTGGTGAGATTATTAACTAATTGTGGATATAGAGATATAGACAGCGGAGCTGTTTTTAAAGAGCGTACTTTGAGTCCTCCTTCAACGTGTTCGATTATCTTTTGGTTCTCATCGTACAGAGCGACACCTTACTGTACGAGTCGGTCGAATTCGGATATTATGAACGATTCGTCCATGGCTGGACAGAGTCTTTGAACTCGAATCATTTCTGGCTGATTATTCTGGGGATTGCTGAGATCATTTCCGATTCAAGTTGGTCGGACGTTAAGTAGAGAGAATGAGGGACTGAGTGGTGAGAAATGCTACATGTTTAGGAATCAGTAGGAATCAGGGATTCAAGAGTGGGGTTCGTTCTGAAAATCTGAAGTAAGCATGTGTTATCCACCTGACTGTCGGTTTTATAGAGACCTGATAAACTGTCTTAATAATCTTGGGAATTGCTGGACATAATGACCAAAGGCATTTAACATGAAAGCAGGGAGTATATAATCTACTTCAGAAGTGAGAGCAATATGTTAAAGCGATCTTTGTTGATTATACAGCGGGGAAATAAAATATCGGTTTAGTCTGGGAACCATCGTACCTTAAATTCAAATTTAATTGACCCCAACTAAAAAGTGACGTTCCTCATCAATAATAACACACGGTCTTTGTATGATCGACAGGGGTTAAATAATATAACTACTGTACATCGTCTTTGGCTGGTGGTCATGATCGGTCCACATGCATCACTGCTATTTTCCGCCCCACCAGGGGATTTTAGGCAAAGGCAGGGTCGAGAATGCTACGGAATAGAAGTATCCGAAAGAGTGCTAGACTTAGACATGTTCAATGATGACTACTTGTGAATCATAATGCTGTATACGCGGCGACATGGCCCATCTCAACATGAAGGAGACTTCCTTTGCATAGCATCCATCAGGCTCATCATTGTGTCCTCGCATTTACGAACAGCACTGTCGCGTTTCATGGCCTGTCCAATCAGGCACTCTGTGGGCTCATCGCCCTCTGATTGTGACATCATATCTGCGTGGTTTGTGTACCGAACTCTCAGAAATATCGTTCGTATCTAGATAGAATTATAATTTTCTTCTCACTTCGAATTTACGAAAGCACAGTGATCCCAAACTTAAGCTCCATAAAACCCAATCGCCGTGATGAGCAACATTTTAATCGACCAAGTACAGATTCTTATTTTGGTCTACGTAGATCAATCGACTCCCCGAATTGATGTCCTGGCTACCGCATTGTGTTGACAAAAGATTGATCAGTGATGGCATAACCAAAGCGGTCTGAAGCATAGAGAGACAGACAGCTTGTAGGTTACCAGAGTCAATTTACTGGGTAATTTCGCCAAGAAAGCCCCGATGCTTGGTCTTCTAGGAATGAATCTATCGAGGTAATAGGTAGAGTTAGTTCACCGGTCGACAAGCAAAGAGCAAAGACATCATTAACATGCCACTGAAAGGAGAGACTTTCAAGAGCGGACTGAGTTCCTTATCATGTATTAAATTTCAATGTCTACCTAGATCGCAATTCCATCCCACAATTTTGCAAATTGCAACTCTGTCGACCCTTTGTGACTCATCAGCAGAGCCCTAGAGCTCGAAACTTCATCTTCTGCGAAGAATCGCATGCCGAATGTTACCTCCGCCGCGTAAAGGCGAGTGGAGATTACGGTGCGACCATTCACAAATACCTCAAGAACGGAGTTATCCCGCCATGCACGAATACCCAAAGTTTCCATAGATTCTTCTCCACTGCTGCGGTCAATCACTGTGAACAAAGTATATGGTGCTAGTTCAGGGGAGCTTTGGATCAATAGAGAGGAATCATGTCTGGAAATGGATGGCCGAAAAATCTTGAAAGTTTCTCTTTACGGCTCGAATATCATTGTGGTTGCTTTCCTGCAGCCTATTAATACGATTAGTATATGAGATGAAGGAAGATCTTGCAAATGATTCCCTACATCTTGAATAGCTGATCGATACTCCGACCTTAGAGAAAGTTCTCGAGATTTTGCATGAGCACTCGAGTTCCCAATGGTCACTCACCTGGGCTTCTCGAAAATTCCAATGCGTTATCATTAGGGCCAAGAGGCGATCCCCCAGACGTGAGAACCGCACGTCTGAAGAGCTTCTGAGATGCTAAATCAAAGATGGTAAAGCTCAGTGGCAAGAGTTTGGATAGGGAAAGTCCCATCCCCCTCATGCTCGCATTTGACAGATATGATAGAGGACAAATCGGAGACTAATGAGTCCACTACATTGTGTTGAGTCTGCAAAGAATGTTGTCGTGGCATTGACAGCAGCACATTCCAACCTTGCTGATGGCGGAGATCATCGCACAAGTCGTCTTCCGTGATCCAGCCCCAGACTATGTGTTTCTGGCTTCGCAGGAAAGAAAGAGTTGGCAGCATACAGGAGAGCCATGGTCCAGGTAGCCTCCAAAGTTATAAGAAATACTAGTAGAACCAGTAGGTTCGTCTTTTCGGACTTCGCCCGATATCGAAAGCTGACCGCGGCATGTTCGTGATGGGCTTGTACCGCTTAGGAGTTTTCAAGGTCATCCTCTAGGCATCCTTCAGTTCCCATGATGAGGATCCTATTCGGAGCTAAAGGATGGATCATTCTCGTCATACAACGAAAAGAAGTTCGTGACCTCCTAGTTCTTGCCTAGATGCTAGTCTTCTGTGACTGTCACCTAATGCTTCGTCTCGTATTCTCAGGAATATGAGCCTAGCAGTCATTTGAGTGGGTGCTGGTGTCTGTCACGAATTTTTTGTGTATGCTGGCCGTTGTATAACCACGACGTAGTACGGACTTTATAGTAGTGCTCTAACACAAGCAGGTTGAAGGTGGCAACACTAGTGTTGCCACGTGATGTGAATTTGTTAATCGCGAAATTTAGTTAGTTACGCCGTCCAGGATGTTGATTGATGTCCAAATTTGTTGGTGGTCTGGACACTAAGCAAAGGACTTCGGCCCAGCCTCTCACCATGTCCATTGCATACTCACCCTATCTCACCCTGTTCGCGCGACACTAAACCGGCGCTCACCCATTTCTCACCCGGCGACACCCACCCGACTATCGCCTGCACATAAGCCACACGCCGGCCAGTTAGTAGTATGGTGGGTGACCACATGCGAATCCTGGCTGTTGTATGTTTTTGTTTTTATTTTTGACCATGGCGGAATGATTTTCACAAGAAGTAACAGTTGGAATGGTCGTGACTCTTATACTTGTACATATGTAGATTCTTGAGTGCCCGAGTCCTGTTTAGTAGTATCGAAGGACGTTAGATTATTCTCCCTGGTGCTTTCCTTCTTTCTTTCTCTCAATTTCACACAAACCCGGACAATTACATGCCCAATATTGTTTGCTCCGAAATTTACAACAGGAAGATGATGGAGCAGAAGATATCACGTGTCGTTGAGCTCCCTTCTTGCAGAGACGATATAATTTCTGCCTGAGGCATCACTCCTCCTCCCTCGGCCTCTGCCGAGCCTCGGAACGCTGAGTAGTAATCACGATAATCACGAAATGATCGGGGCCGCATCCCCGGATTCTGGATTATCGTCTCGCGGCTCCAAACGCCAATTACATCCGCGGATAATCTACCCTCGCAATTTTCCAATGAATAATTTTTTGATACTCTAATCTCGGCTCTCGAGTCATCAATCAACACTTGGTCCATCTAGTCGCACCTTCAAGTTACTTATAAGCCCGGCATAGCTCCCCCGCAGTATCTCCGCATCCAACTACATCTCCAACCACCAACGAAAGAAAACACCTATATCCCATCAACCACCAAAATGGCTGCAACAAAATCAGTAGCCCTCGTCATTGGCGCCTCCCGTGGTATTGGTCGCCAGATAGCCATCGACCTAGCCAGTAATGGCTACGCAGGTATGTACCTCCACCACCCATCCTTCCCCTCATCACTACACTACCTATACCACAACCTTCTAAAAACCATTTCTATCCAGTAATGCTAGCAGCAAAAACCACCTCCCCCACCACTGAAACCCCAACAACCCCCTTCCCCCCAGACCCCAACTCCAGGGCCTCAACAATAACAACCGTCGCCCGTGAAATCCACTCAGGAGGGCACACCGCGGCCACAGTCGCCGTCGACGTCCGCGACCCAGAACAAATCCAACACGCGGTTGACGAAACACTCCGCGTCTTCGGCCGCCTGGACGTGCTTGTGTATAACTCCGGCGCGATATGGTGGTCATCTGTTGAGAATACGCCGTTGAAGAGGTTTAAGCTTATGCAGCAGGTTAATCCTGAGGGCCTTTATGCGAGTGTTCAGGCTGTTTTGCCTGTTTTTGGGAGGGGTGGGACGTGGAGGGGACGGATTGTGGTTGTTTGTCCGCCGATTTATTCGAGGTTTTTTAGGGGGAAGACGGGGTATGCTATGGGTATGTATTGATATTGACCTATTTGGGTGATTTTTTGAGAGGGTGAATGGTTGCTTACATTAGTGTAGGAAAGGTTGGTATGAGTGTGTTGGTCAAAGGTCTTGCGATGGATTTTATTCGTCAGGAGCGGAATGAAATGGCCATTACTGGGATTTGGCCTGCTTCGGTACGTTAAACATCTCTCCTCTGCGCCTGTATACATCCAATTTCATGTCATCTCACCTAACCTACATCAAATCTAGTCCATCGAATCCGCCGCAACAGAATTCAACAAATCCGAAGATAAATCCTATAAAAAGGATCTCCGGAAGCCGGTACATCAACTAACCCCCACACCCCAACCCCTCACACCAATCAATTTCAATTTCAATTTCATTATACTAACCCATCTTGCAGAAAATCTTCTCCGACGCAATCCTAGCCATGCTCCGCGCCCCAGTTACCACGGTAAACGGACTCCTAGATACCGACGAGGACTTTCTCCGCGAGAAATGCGGTGTCACCGATTTCTCCCAGTACGCTGTGATTCCCGGATCGACGCCTCGGCGGATTATGCCGGCGAAGTTCCCGACGCTGGAGGTTGCGGAGCAGGATGATGAGGGGCAGAGGATGGATAGTACGAAGATTCGGGCGAGTAAGATGTAGGCTTGGTGAGACGCGGGGTGTGTGCCTGTATTCTATACTTGACACTCAAGGGCATACTGGGGACTGCGAGTGTAAGCTTGATGAATGCTTGCTTGCCAGAGGCTCAGAAAATGATGTTCCAGTACAAGTCAAGTAGGTTGGACGAGAGATGTAAATATCACTTTGTTAGATTGCAGTAGATACCGATCCCATTAATGCAAGCTTAAACTTGTACGAAAACGCTCAATGCCGATGCAAATGAAAAGATGAAAAAAAGGGACACAATATCCACGAATCCAGCCGAAAAAAACACCATGACCAGGATTAAATCGAACTCAAAATCAGAATCATTAGAAAAAGCCCCCTGCTCTCAACATCCACCAAGGCTGCTAGCAAGGCAAGGCAGTGTAGTCAATTATCCACACCAATTCCCACGCCATCACCATCACGGCTTACAGCAACACCGCAAAGCCAGCAACAACACCTCCAACCAAAACACACAGCCCATAGACCTGGCTCATCTCAACGGCAACACCACGGGGGGCCGCACCAGTAGCCCCGCCGGTCTGAATGACAGCGCTAGCAGCAGTAGTGCTAGTGGCAGCCACGGACGAGGAAGCGGTGGAGGTAACGTTGACACGGGGCGGGTTTTGGGCACCACAGGGGTTGGCAGTGCGGCAGTTAGATTGGCAGGCGGAATCGGTGCAGGCGTTGACGCATTGGTTGTTGGCTTCGGTGCAGATGAAGTACGGCAGGGTCTGGGAGTACTCTGAGGCGTTGGGGGAGATGCCGTTGCTGCAGACACAGCTGTAGGTGAGGGTTTCCTGGAGGAGGGGATGTTTAGAATTTTGAATGGATAGGATGGGATGGGTTGGGGAGAGGGGGGATGGGATATGACTTACAGCAGAGCAGTTGTTGGACTCTGGGACACCGGAGGCGATTTGGAGGCAGAGAAGGGGACAGGCGGATTTCTGGGCACTGCACCAGTATTCTTTGATGGATGTTAGACTCTACTCGGGTGTAGGCTTGAGACTGGGGAGGTGTTGCCATGTTGCCATGAAGCAGGGTGACTTACGACGCGTCTTGATATCGACCGAGTTGGGGTCAATGGTTGAGGTAGACTGGCTGTTCACCAGAGCGGCCGTCGAGGCCAGGACCAGCAGCAGATTAGACAGCATGGTTGATGTGGTGTGGTAGTTTTTGAAACGGGGATAACTGGGATGATACTAGATAAGAAATTCAGAAACAGATGTCAGTGACAGTGAGAATGACAGATGACAGAGCAACAGCGGAGGCCTGTTGTTTGCATGTAGATCGGTTTTTTACACGCATGAAGGTAAAAAATATACAGATCGGGCAGTGGAGGGAATGAAGGGAGGGAGAAAAGAGGCCAAAGACCAGAGTCCGAGGATGTGGACAGGGCCGGGACCCTATCTGGGTCAAACTTACAGTGAAGGCTGGAATTCCTGGACCTGCTTCGAGAACGAAGGCAAGAATGGAGGAGATTAAGTGGAGGCAAGGATGAGGGACAGAGGAGAGGGAGGCAGATCGAAGGCAGATCCAATGCAAGCGGGTCTTGTAGCGACAGACAGAACGAGTGACAGGTACGAAAGTGGAAGCTGGAAAGAAACGAAGGGCAGAAGGAGAGCAGAGAAGAGAGAAGAAGAGAGAAATAAAACATGCAAGGAGACTGGAAGTGGAGCAGAAATGGTCCCGGACGATCACGAGGACAGGACATGAGCACTTCTCTGCTCCGGAGTGTACTAAATATACTACTGTACATACTACTAAAGACTAGCTTCGGCTGTCTCCTTTCAAGTTCCAGAGTTTCCCTATTTTCCCTCCTTTTTTTTTTATTGAGTCCCATCTTAGGGTCCTATCAGGGTCTAGCGAGTTAACCAGAAATGTACTAGACCTAGTAACCTACGGTGCTGGGACTAGCGGTGGCCCGGGCTGATCACTAGCGCAATCAATTGTGGAGTGTAGTACCGCGGTTGCAGTATTTTGTTTGGCGTCAGTCAAACGGTAATTTATCATTGATGGAGATTCTGGGCACCGACTGGTCTCTGCATAACTGTTGTTATACCCTTGTCGACAATGTCCATTGCACCTCAGAAACCCCACGTCGATCGCTTTCTTTGTCAAAACACCTTTTCTGGGGAGCTTCTCAAGCTCCCAAGCTCTAGACCCAAGGCGGTGGACATGTCATGTCGATCCGGGGATATTGGCTATGATTATCAGAATTGACTTTTCCCGGTCTCCCCCTTTTTCAACTTTTCAAGAGTCTCCCAAAGTCTCCCAAAGTCTCCTACAAACATCCGAGTTGACGCCGTTTGAACACATGCAAGTGCAGTCATCATGCCCATCATTGACTCACCGACCAGTCCCCGCTGCAACGAGGCGAAAACAGGACCAGCGTACTACTGTAGTGTCCGCCACTGTGTCTAAAAAGACACACTTGATAAGGGATGTCTCACTTCTAGCAGCTGGGCCGATCAAGGACGCTAAACTGGGTTGGGACTAGTCGGGTTGGGGCTTGGAGCTGGTGGCAGTTGGCGGTTTGGGGCTTTTTTGGAAACATTCTCCCTGGAATTAAGGAGTTTAGGATAGAGGGATAGGAGTGGGAAAGTCGGTGTGATTATATTGCAGTTGGAAAGTTGATTGTATGCAGTAGATGAAATTATATTAATGTAATCAACATGGATTGGAACTGTAGGTGCAATGTGAATTGCATGATGGAGTGGTATGTATGCTGGTCCCCATTCCACGGGCAGCCAGACCATCCAATCAGGGGTTGGCCCACAACAGTCCTCGGCACTTTGCACTCAACATGAGAGTACTGTACATAACAGTAATACTGAATACTGTATGTCCGTTATAAGATAGCTTCAGGGAAATCTGAATCCCTTCATCAGCATGGCGTGAAAGTGAGTGCCGCCCCGCGATTCAGGTTCACTCTTAACATTGAGTTCAATCAACCAGAAGAAACTATTTGCTTTGAAATATTAGACTCTGATCTAGACCTCAGTTACTTGACACAGCTAATCAACGAATAAGGAATCTGACATACTGGCCTCGAGGAAGAGCATACGATAGCACCGACCGTCTTTTCAAAGCCTGCGACGCATCTCCTCTCGCCTGAATTTCTAGGCCCCTTCAATATACAGATATTATAAAGCTTCCTATCCTGAAGGTGTCTTTCCTTTAGGTTAACGTTCGCAGAGTACTTACGTTGCAGGCCCTTGATCTGGCGGTGGATCTCCCTAGCAGTTTGCCAGTCGAAAACCCAGCCATTCCCCGTACAATGAGCCTCCCATTTCGATCACTATCCACTAGTCACCGTACCTAATGTATATTGACATGCTCTGATCGTTGCCTAGAGCTCCTCGCTGTGCTCAACAAGCTCGGGCCAATTCAACTCTGCCATCAGGGGTGTCCGACCAATCGATCAAAGGTACTGTTGACTGTGCCACACGTACATGCGCCCATGTATATAACATCTAGGCCACAAGATCAAGGCTATGCAGGATTTGAGCCGCATTCTCTCTTTGAACTTCACTTATATCTCAAAATCTCAAAATCTATGGGCTTCTCGATTGTGGCTGGGGTCGAGCACAGTGTGTGGCGTAGCGCCCAACTACCGTTCAGCCAGCTGTTCTAAGCCAATCAAACAGTTTCATCATGGGGTGTTGGTTACCAACCACAAAGAAAACATTAGCCTCATATACAGGAGTAAGTTGTTTGTTGGATCTCGAAAGCGATCAAGGATTGTGTGTATATAAAGGTATATCTGCTTCTGTCCTTGAATTTTAATGAATCAATATACATCCATTGACTCAGCTATTTCTTCGTCCGTTTACCTCTTCAATTCCAGTGTTGACAGGCAGCTAAGCAGTCTTCCCACTGAAATCATTTATATTCGACAAATCAACCATACCATATCTTCAATCTGTCATTTTGAGCCGCTTATCCATTGAAGACTAATATTTTTGATAACATCCCATCGGCATCACCATGGGCAGTCTTATCAAGGCGATGGAGAGCACTCACTTGAGTGATGAACCCAAAGAGCCAGAACAGCTTCTGTTCAACCCTAAACCAGATAGCGGGATTGATGAAACAGTCCTCGATAACATTCCTCGTTATCTTTTTCGTCTTGCGACGCCAAAGTCAGCTGGAATAACGAATGAGAGATGGGTCTGCTCAGAGTCGGTCCGGCAGAATACGCCCTCTTCCACGGAAGATATCTTCTTCAACCTGGATAACGAGAAACGAAGAGAGGTGGCCCAAACTCTGGACTCACATCTCTGGTGGCGACAAGCGCGCAACCCGGAAGATAACTTTGTTTCCTGGACAAGCTCCCTACTCTTCGCCATCCAGTATATCTACTACAGACATTACAAGGACGGAACAAGTCTTGCGGAGATCAAACTATACGTCGTCGATACGATAAAATTTCCTAAGGGAACTTTTATGCGCGATTTAGATTTGATTGATATCTTCCGTGACTATGACGCAGGTCTGGAACACCTCTGGGCTCTGCGCAACCGGCCCAACTTTTATTTTGGGGAATATCTCTCGCAGGGGTCACTGAAGATCGAAAATAAATGTCAGGTGATCACTGCTGAGGTGCTTTTTGAGCGGGATCGATTGTTCCGTATACAGCCTCAGTTTGCGGAACTATATCTTGGTAGGAGGGATCATAGGCCGGAATGGGTGAGAGAGGTCAATCGACTTCGTAACACCATCTGGCCACCTCCTGGTTTGCCATCAATCTCTCCGACGGGGCTGGGCGGTCGTATGCAGGCTATTCAGGAGATTTTGCAGCATGTTGTACCGGACTGGAAATTTCCTATCGCGATTTACTTTGCAGCGCTTATTGGCCCTGAACCCTCCAAGAAAGGAAAAGAAACGGCAAATGACAAGGTCGCCTTCGCATGTTCCCGATCAGGGTCTCTTCCTAGTGAGTTATCCAAGCTTGCTCACGATGACAGACTAAAGTTGCTCATCTTCGTTCTCTCATCAGATCTCGGTTTACCCGAGGAATTTCGACCGTGGAACTTCAAAGTGGTCGCACTTGATACAACTCCTGAGCTAAAACAGGTCAAAAAACTTGTCCGGGAAATACACAATTATGCAATCTTTAAAAGGCTACTAAGTCAGGTTATCAATCACGGAATTTCATATCCCTTTCCTAACATCACAGCGCAGATATTCTCGAAGATACCGAAGCACGCAATGCCAACTTGCACGTCGAAAGCGACTCGTGGGAGGATGAGCCTGCTTCCATGGCTGCCGATTCAAAGAGCATGCAATTGGCTCAGACGATTGAATGGGTCTTGTCAAAGGTTTGTCTAGGCCTTGTGCGGATGCTCTCTCAGGAGCTAGCGTCGGTTACCTCAGACGATGATTTCTAGGTGGCGCGAGCTCTGCATTATACACACTCATTATATGTTGGCTCGATCTCGGACTCAGATGTGGATAACTTCTTGATTAGTCGTTTGCAAGATGGCTCTTGTTGTGTTGATTGATTGATTTGACGAATAAATTATGCATGATATACCATATTGCAAGGAACGACTGATAATCTCATGACCTCGCTCTCAAGCTCATTGCAGAGCAGATGTGCTCCCAACTCAAGTCTCGGGGCAGCTACACCTATTCCTATATATTCATACCAGCGTGATGGAAATTCTTCTTCTGTCTCCCCTGGAATCGAATATAAATTAGAGAATAAAATCAAAGAGTACAGAGTTTGAGATAAATGACGGGCGCCTTTGGTAGAAATTAAGGGTTATGTACATACCCGCTGTATAGTCATAAACCATTACAATACCATACTGACGATACAATCATCAGTGAACACCTCTGGCTTATCTAACGTGACTCCCCCCATTCTCCATCCCATCCGCCTTGGACTTTCAACACGAGCTAAAAGACGAACCACCCTATCCGATCAATTCCTAACAAGCCCGCTTGGACTCGGAAGCCAGATTTCCAAGGTCAGTGCCCTTCCTACTCTCTTTCACTCCCCAGGAAAACCGGGTATAACAGCATCAAACTGCCCACCTCGCTCCGTTTCACCCCAACCCAACCCAACCCGGATCCCCGATTCCCACCCCCTCCTTCTATAATTGTCTCTCCCCGCATGGACCGGACCCAACGCTCCGATCCGCATGAGACATACATACATCGCACCACATGCATGGCCATGCATATCCCCTACCGCGGAGCTCAATGTGCTTTGCTCCGCTGATACCACCTTGACGGCTGATAGTTATTCGCAAGCTAATGCTGACGCTGACACTGACATCGCCCTTCTACTACCACTAGCTCCCTGCGAAGGACACAGGCTAGTCTCACCCACCATCTGATGGATGGAGCCTGCGACTGAGGAGGTCGCACCGGCTTCGGCATCGGCAACTGAGCCACCGCCACAGTCGCGGTCGCAGCTCTCCTCCCCGCACGAGAATACCCCCGGCGCCTCGCATTCGCAGTCCGACGCCGATAAGAATGTTCCTGGCAATGGCAATGGTAGCATCAAGGAAAACGAACCCGACCTCATCCACGACATCCAAAACACGAATGGCATCCCCAATCCCGATCCCACAACCCTCCCACACGTAGAAAGTGCCTCCTCAAGCACAAAATCCAGACCCGTCTCCAGCGTCGTCCCACCCTTCTGGCAACGCCATGAACGCTCCGTCTCGAGGGCATCGCTGAGCTCGCTCGCGCAGAGCAGGATTATCAGGTTAGAAGACCATACGGCGGATCCGGATTCGGAGACGAGTCGGGGATTGTGGGCGAGGAGTGTTGCTATTGATGATCATGTTGTTGTGCATGGGAAGACCGGGGTCGGGTCTTATGTTGTGTGGAATTGTATGATTCAGACTCTTGATGTAAGTTGTGGATTGATGGGAGATTATATTTGTATGGGGTCAGGTAGGGGGTTGTGGTTGGGTTGGGATCGTGCTGATATGTTTGATAGGGAGGTCCGATTGTTGTTCGAATGAGGTATGCTCGTGTCTTAATTCTTCGTGCTTGAGTCAACGAAACGTTGACGGGTGGAATTCATGCTAAGATGCGATCTAGATACTCCGAATTCGACGATCTACGACAAAGACTCGAATCCGCCTTTCCACATGCGAGAAATGCCCTTCCCGCTCTTCCCCCGAAAAGTGTACTCTGTACGTTCCCTCCCCTCCTCTCGTTTCCAACCCCTCTAATCTAACACGCATCCAAGTCAAATTCCGCCCTAAATTCCTCGAGTCCCGACGCATCGGTCTAGAATATTTCCTCAAGTATGCCCTATCCCATCTCTCCCAATTTCAAAGACAAAGACAGCCTCCACTGGTGATGAATCAACTAACCTTCAATGCCTTGCTTTCCAGTTGTGTCCTCCTTAACCCCGAATTCTCCAGTTCACCCATCGTCAAGGACTTTCTCTTTGGTCGTTTATCATGAACATTACTTATCACATCACGTACATAGCTCGTGTTTCTTTCCGGGGAAGTACCTTTTGTAGGAATACTCAATACTCAATACTTAATTATTTTCCAGATCGGGGCGGGACACAAGGCCAGTCCAGTCCCGGTGTGCATGGAGTGATGTGGACTCGGACTCGGTTCATATTTTCTTATCCTGAATATATGTATTTCTAGCCTGATCGAATTCAAATTGAATTCTTTTTGCTTCTCCAGTCTGCCCTCTGACACAACTAGATTGATACTAGCACATGGGGCTTTCCTATCCAACCAGCAAGAACTCATGAAATGTGAAATGTGAAAAAGTTTTAACGTAATCCACGGCCGTTATGGACACCCCATCCAAAACCGCCATCTTTTACTACCCTACCTAATTCAACCGCCTACCATGCCACCAATTCGCACTGAATCTTCACAAATATCGGCCAATCAAGAGGGCAGGATCTTATTAGCCCTTTCCGATATCAAAGATGGTCGCATCAAATCCCTTCGCGCAGCCGCAAAGCTCTACGAAGTCCCTCCCTCCACACTACATACGCGCGCCCACGGTCAAATCCCATGCGTCGAGAAACGCCCATCAGGCCATAAATTGACCCAATACGAAGAGGATTCGCTAGCTGAATGGATCCTCTCTATGGATTCGCGTGGAGCAGCGCCTAGGCCCTCTACTGTTCGAGAGATGGCCAATATCCTTCTTGTAGCGCGTGGAACAACCACCCTATTGACCGTTGGCGTTAATTGGGTATCAACATTCGTTAAACGGCGCGATGAGCTTCGATCGCGCTATTCTAAGCGATATAACTACTAACGCGTATTAAACGAAGACCTAAAAGCCCTACGAGCCTAGTTTACGACTGTATAACGCGTGATTAACGAGAACGGGGTATAACCGGAGGATATATATAACTTTGATGAGACCGGATTCGTAATAGGCCTTATATCATCGCAGAAGGTCGTTACACGAGCAGAATACTACGGTCGGCGATTAATCCTTTAGCTAGGTAATCGCGAATGGGTTACTACGATTAAAATAATATGCGCAGACGGCTATTCGCTGCCGCCCTACATTATATTTAAAGGTAAGGTTTATATCGCTAGTTAGTTTGAATCGAATCTCCCTAGGGATTAGCGAATCGAAGTATTAAATAATAGCTGGACTACCGACGAAATCGGCCTTCGCTGGCTCTAAAAGGTCTTTATTCTATGCACTGCTTCGCGCGTACGAGGGCGATTTTAGCTATTAATCCTTAACGGGCATAGTAGCTATCTTACACCTGAATTCGATCGAATCTGTGCCGAAAATGATATTATACCACTCTATATGCCTTCGCATTCGTCTTACTTACTTTAACCGCTTAATATTAGGTGCTTTGCAGTACTAAAGCGTGCGTACGGTCGCTTCGTGAGTGATTTAGCCCGCACTAGCTATAATTATATCGATAAGCTTGATTTTCTTATAGACTATCCACGCGTAAGGATAGAAGCTTTTCAGCCGAATATCGTTTAAAGTAGCTTCGCAGCTACTAGTATAGTACTAGTTAATGCTGATAGAGTGCTTTCTAAGCTAGATGTTTCTCTCTAAACGCCTTCACCACTATCGAGCCGACCAAGCAGTAGATCTAGCTAATTCACACCAAAAACGCCTAGAATAGCGATTCAGCTAGAAAAGCAAGCTTATATGCTTAGAGAGCTTCTAAAACAGCGATCGCATAGCCCGCCTACACCGTCAAAACTCATACTTGATCAGATCATTAAGGGCCACAATATTGCGCTATATAACACTGCATTACTAGCGAAGGAAAACACCGATCTACGCGCAGCGAATGAAAAGAAACGTCAAAAGCGCACTCGATCAACTCAGCAGATAGCACACAAAGGGGGTCTATCGATCGAAGAGGGCCTACAGCTAGCTCAGCAGCCAATTCAGCCAGTAGAAGCTGATGAGGTAATTCGCATGAACAGGTTGATCTGCCTAATCAGCCGATTCAACCGGTCAGGAGGGCTCCTCCTACCTGCAGTGGATGTGGAGTAACTGGGCATAGGATTAATGTATGTAAAAATCGCATTATCTAGTTAAAGTAATGGGTGTTGGTTGGGATAATCAATTTTGAAAATTTCTAATGGGGGTAAGTGTCCAGAACGGCCGTGTGTCCAGATCGGCCGTGGATTACGTTAGTTATTAAAAGCGGCTTCGATGTTAGTCACACAAAGATAAAAGAAATGAAAATGAAAATGAAAATGAAAACCCCGGATAGGGAGTAAACCACACTCGACACTCAACTCGACAAGAACACAAAGAAATCAAGAGAGAAAGACAACTGCACCCGAAAATGACCGGCAGTGAATAAATAAGCAGCAGCAGAAACAGCACCAAATGCTGAAATCAGGAACCATCCCAAACCATCCATGTTTAATGACCTTAACCAATGACCCAAACCGAAAAAACAACCAAGTGAGAAAACAAGAAAACGCCCTTGCTATGATACAAGATCTCCCAAGTGTGCATATGATACAGCAACGAGGAGGTCTTAAGCATATTATGGTACCGTGATGGCCCAGTATACGTATTAGCCAGAAGACCTCCTGGCAAAAAGGAAAAGAAAAGGAAATCAAAAGAAGGTATCTCCGTGGAGACCAAGACCACGGAGGAAGAGAGAGAGAATCGAACAGCCAAAGCAATGTCCACATCATCGTGCAGCAATCGGACCATCCACTGAATCTGATGGCGCTTCAGTTCCCTGTGCCTGTGACTCGCCCTCAGACGCAGTCTTATCGGCTTTGTTACCCTTCCGCCTAGAAACCCAAGACCTGAGATCCGCCCACAAAATCTTCCGCAAACTAATATTCGCCATATGAATCATGCCCAAAAACTGTCTCGGACCCGGCATGCCCCCGGGAAACACAAGATAAAGGCCACAATCCTGTTCCCCATCTGGCCGGAACTTATCATGATAAGCCTTCTTGCCATGGATGGGCAGTCGTCGGAATGTATGACCATACAATTCCCTCGTCAGACTTGCCAATGGGCCTGCCATACCGGTGATGTCTTCTCGTGCGAGTGCATGCGCGGGTTCAAAGCCGAAGCCTAGATATGATACACCCGCGCGATGTAGCAGGGCCATCGCTGACACGACGAGTAAATCGCTGATTCCCTTTGCCGCGCCGGGAGCTGCGATGCATGGATCAACGTGGTATCCGCCCTCGCCGAGGCGGCGGAGTGCAGCGAATCCGTTAATCGCCCCGTCCGGTCCACGGCTATACACGAATGTCATCAGCGCGGGCAGCGCGAAGGGATCGTACACGGTGATGAAAGCCTGCGGGCCGGCGGAGGTATTCCGCTCGGCGCGCCATGCGTCATAGATCCCGACCAGTTCAGACTGGAGCTGGGCATCTGTGCCATGCACGGCGGGCGCATACACGCCCAGACTAACGCCGCCCTTGGCGCGATTGAGGAGTTGGCGATTCTGCACGGCGATACGTTTGCCGCTGCGCTCGAGCAGGACTTCGTTTGTTTGCGGGTTGAGGACGCGCTCTGTTCCGAAGCGAATGGTTGTCCAGCCCTTTGGTTGGGCGAAGTCGCGGACGAATGATGCACTGGCACCCATGAAGGCTAGACCCCAGTGGTGTCGGCGGCGGTAGGTGGCGAATTCGGCGAGGAGGGAGGGGACCATGTGTGGTTCGCAAAGGGGGTCGCCGCCGACGATGGCGACATGGTTGCGTACCTTGAAGGAGAGGGCGCCGGTGCGGCTTTGATTGACGAAGAATCGGTAGCTGTGGTCGAGGATGCCCATGTGTGCGACGCGGCCGTATTGAGCGGTTAGTCGTTGGATGGCGGTCATTGTGGAAAAGTCGTCCAGGCAGAAGACACCTGCATCAGTGCTGCTAGTAGTCTGGTCGCGGGTTGGAGGACTGGAGCGAAATGATTCCATGCTGGGGCGGTGGTGGCTGGATACGGTGGGTGCAACGGTTGATGCGGTTGATGTGGCGAACTCGTGCGACTCGCGGTCTTCCAGACTGGTCGGGGGCGTGGTGGTGCTGTCGACCCCCGTTAACGTGCGACTGCTGCTACTGCGAGAGCTGGCACACGAGGAGGCTGTGAGCTCTGTGGTGAAGTTGCTGCGGAGGTGATCCACGATGGATGTACTGGGGATATCCAACCGGTCATGTAGTTTGGTCGAAGCCGCACTGATGGTGTACATCTGGTCGATCAATGCATCGCCGAGCTCATCAAGAAGCAACGATTTCTTTTGTTTTGTGCCAACGATATCGACAGCGTTCTTTCGTCCTCGTCGGCCGCGCTTCTTCTTCTCCGGCAGAGTCTGGTCCATCATGCTGGGGACGCTGGTGACCATGATGGGCGGAATGGTCTCGGTCGGGGGCAGCATCACGGCTGTCATGATGAGATGTTATGAGATGAAAGTTTGAGAAATTCAGGTAGGGGGGAATGGGCCTGCACGCGACTCTGGCGAGGGAAGGAGGCGGTCCAAGCAGAGCAGATCGCCGCCAGTGGAAGTCAAACAAATGAAAAGAGGAAGATGGTTGGACAGGGATCAAGCCATACGAGAAATTTAAAGACGAGGAGAGAGAGAAATAAAGTAAAATAAAAAATAGGACCAGGAGGAGAGAAATACGAGAGATTTAAAAAAAAAAAAAAAAAAAAGGAAAATGTTAGAGGAAGCAAGAGTCCGGGGGCAATAATGAGTAATGAGTCTGAGTCTGTGTCTGTGAAAGGCAATTCGAAGGACCTCCAAATTAAGAAACAAAAAATAAAGAAAGGTAATGGCATTGCACAGGCATTTGATTGCGACACACTCGAGCCTTCCGACAGGCTCATCTATGAAAACAACCACCCCCCCGTCCCCCAACCAGAACAAGCTCATCCGGGGTTCCTTCTTGGGAGTCACCAAAACCCGCTCCCATTTGTCGTGCCAAACTTACATGCCAGACGTACCAGCTGAGTTTAATGTCTAGAATTCCTGGTTTAACTATGGAACCAGTCAACTATTAGGCAGAGGCATTTTTTATTTTCCTATTCAGCAAAGCCGACCACGCTTTGTACCCCGTTGGTCACAATAACAATCACTGGGTCCCCTTTTATGTTCCGGACCTTGGCCCCCTTCCGTTGGCCGTAGACGAACTCGCCAATCCTGGGGAGTACAGTACTCAGTTACTAACAGTCTAACAGGACGGGGATCGACGGGGTCCAAGGCTGTGGTGGGGCTGGTGAGCAGTTTGCCTGAGCTAAGGTAAGTACAAACGGTCCAGAGAGTTTGTTAGTCTCATTGAGCCATCGATCTTAGCTCAAGACTGACGACTCCACTGTAATTCTGTAATTCTGTAATTCTACGGTCGCGTGTGCTTGTGGACGCCACCAGTTCTAGAAGAAAAAAAAAAGATCGAGATGCCCGATTGACCATAGAGAATGAGTACCTTCTCTGTCTTGATCAGTCCGAACTGAGATTGCAAGTCGGGGCCAAAAGAAACGACCAAATCACCGAAATGCTGGTGCCTGAACGGGAGATGTAAAATGACGACAGATCACAGTCACACGAAATTTAAGATCCAGACAAGCCTCGTTAGTGTCTTGGCAACGGGTCAGGGTCTTCGGAACTCGGGTTATCTGGTTAGTCCGCCCTACGAAATATGTTGCAGGAATCCAGTGACACTCTACCTCCGTAGCTGTCAGTGTATAACTAACAAAGTATATTCCTAGACCATGAGTTTATATTTGCCTCCGATTCCTCCTGTATTCATTCTGGAAAAGTGTGTCCTTGTCCTTCCCCTTCTCGTGTCTAAACACCCCCTCCTATCAAAAATCAACCCGGTCGGCCCGCAACGCTTTATGTACCTCTATGCAGTAACTGTAGAAATCGCATTTCCGCCCCACTTAGCAAGGTCTACAAGGGGGGCTGGATCATGCAATCCAACCAACTCCATCGTCCCATTTTACTTACAGCAGAAAAAGTATCGAACTAGAGTACTAGACGCGATAACATAAATGGCTGCCTGGCGGGATTTTCTCAGCCCGCCCTTTTCGCACTCCGCGGCTTCCGATCGTCTTCCGATCGATTGGCCGGAAACGCCATTAGAACGGGGAATTTAACACGGGGATACGGGGACACGGGGACTGAAGCTCGGCTTACCAGTTCATCTGGACCATCCCCCCCCCCCCCCAAAGGTAGGCGGAGTATATACGCACGAACATGCTCGTGATGAACCATCTATACGAACATTACCAATTTCATCTTCTTTGCAGGTAGTTGAACTTCTAAGTCTGGCGGTGGCGCAGAGATCAGATCCTAAGAATATCTCATGTTTTTATCTAGTCCTGGTCTGCAATCATGTCATGTAAAGCATAGCCTGCAAGAATACGAGTAAACGAATAGGAAAATACTGCGGAATACCCGAGCGCGTGAGATCGGGTTCTCGAAATGGATTGTGGCTTCTTGGCGGATATCCGGATGTCGGATGGCTTTCTGGAATTATTCTCTCGGAATGGAATCATGAGGTTCCGGGGTGTGGAGCGGTGGCCTCTTACGGATGGATTCGGGGTTTGGCTTAGTCCATGTCTCCATGAAGAAAGAGGATTCATAATGCCGGGCGAATTAATCAATAAGCATATGTCAAGGAGGCTTACCTACCACAGCTCGACTTTAATCCCCTTCAAGTGGGTAACTAGCCACAAACTCCCAGAACATCCCTGCCAACGTGCGGCAAAGGCTTGAAAAAATGGCTGGTGGCTGCCTGCTTGGGTAGCGCCGAGTATCCAAGCTAGTAAATGATAGTTGCCCAGATATTACTGGGTGGGGAAGGTTTAGTTGACTAGTCTCGGAGCTAACTCAGCCCTATACAATATTGTCGCATCCACCCGCCAGGTGGGATGCAGTTTCCGCCCTATTGCAGCATAGTCTTTGAAGGATACTATACTCCGTACTCAATACGGCTACTCGGCTGTCGGAACTCGGGGGTGGTAATGCATGGGTAACCCTGCGCGAGGAAGCATATATATACTCCGTATAGGGCAGTACTCTAGCCCCCCCCCCCCCTAGCTATTTCTACCCCCCTTTAGCTAACTATTCCTACCCCTTATGCCTAATATTTCAGGCAGGATTGCCATTTTAGGTTTAGTCCTCTCTATAATCACGTGACCTAAAGTTATTAATTCGACCGCCTACCAAAATCCTGTAAGGTCGGACTACCGCTCTATAATACCGCCTTCCTAAAATACACCTCCCTTCCCCCTACTAGCTAAGGGTAACACCGTAAGGGCGTAGTAGCTAGACGCTTAATGTAACTAATGCGGCTAGTAATTAGGTCTCTTATTGTCAGCATATATCGGTCGGTATGCTGATTACATTTCATACCTCTTAGGTAAGGGGCTATCTGTTAGCGCCTCTTGTAGAGCATTGATGAATTATCGGATTCTGAATATTACATATGATTCTAAGAAAGCTAAACATGCCGCCTATAGTGCATTTTTGGCTATTAGAATCATCATGTGATTGTACCTTCTACCCGCACCACTGTTTAGTCCGACACTTATACTAAAAGGTATGCAGAACAGAGCTTGATGAATGGGGATTTAATAGCTAAAAGGGGGCATTTAAACCGGTCAAAAAATATGGAATTTCACGGTAGACAAGATAGGCCAAGATGGCAGAAACGCAGAAAATGCAAAAAAGCGGACTGAAAAAAAGCGGAGACCTTTGACCTAGCAAACATTTTTGATACTAAACCTAAAAGGGCATCTTTACCTGAAACTTCAGGCATAGGGGGTAGGAATAGCCAAAGGGGGGTGGAAATAGCCGAGAGGGGGGGGGGAGGGGGGTAGCTATAGTACTACCCTATATACATATTTATATATATGATTTGTCGACTGTTCGGGTCCTACTTGTTGGCACTGTTGAGGTTGGGACGATTTTCTCTGCGATCTTGAAACTGCCAGTAATCAGGGAGGGTTCTACTTGCACAGCATAGCTTCGAGGGGAGCATGGTCAGCCTGAGCTATGCACATATGACTGGATTCCCAGACCTAGGTCTTGATGGAAGGCAACTCGAGGATTTACAATGAGCTCGTACTACATGATACAAGGAAAATCAAGAGGAATGAGGGAATACGGACTACAAATATACTTGAGTTGTAAAGATGTCTCTTTAGATTGTATGGTGAAATGTTATATGATGTATTTGTTTCTCGGAGGTAGCTGAGAGAGGCGAGATGTCAAGGTCCGAGGATCCACCAAGCAGAAGTAGCGAAAGCATTGTGGAAGTCAAGACGCTGTTGAGATCGATGTGTGATATGGGTCGAAGGCGGAAGGTTTGACAGAGTTCCATTTTGAATTTGTCCTGACACGCAAACTGGAACTTGCCAGCTACGTGACGCCTGTCCAAAATGGAACTCAGTCAGAGCGGAGGATGATGGCGGCCAGGTGGGCGTCGAGAATCGGGAACGATAGAAGAAGCATCGTTCGAAGTGGGAGGGTTGAGAGAGGTAAGAGAGTGATTGAAGGCCGAGACGTCGAGTGAGAAAGGTCAACTGAGGTTTCCTTTGAATTTGTCCTGACACGCAAACTGGAGATTACCAGCTACGTGACGCCTGTCCAATGGAAAGCCCAGTAGTACCACCGAAGTTGATTAAGTTGTTTCGAAGGCGACAGAGATGGGGCGAGGAGTCAAAAGAAAGACGGCGACTGGGGATCGTGAAGGTTAGGGGCGGAGTGGAAGAGCAAGACAGTGATTGGAGACCAATGTTTCTTGTGTAGGAGAGGGAGGCGGAGTGGAAGAACAAAGCAGGGACCGGAGGCCGATGTGCCTTGTATAGGGAATGCGGAGTGGAAGGACAAGACAGTGATTGGAGGCCAATGTGTCTTGTGTAGGGAGAGCGGAGTGGAAGAACAAAGCAGGGACCAGAGGCCGATGTGCCTTGTATAGGGAATGTGGAGTAGATGAACAAGACAGTGATTGGAGGCCAATGTGTCTTGCGTAGGAGAGGGAGGCGGAGTGGAAGGTTGAGGAAGTGGAGGATGGATAGTCGACTGAGTTCTCTTTTTGAATTTGTCCTGACACGCAAACTGGGGGTGCTCCAGCTACGTGATGCCTGTTCAAAAAAAATCACAGTCAACTGTAGGACGATCGGAGGGTAGACGTGCGAGGATCAGAGGGTGGTTGAGGAAATAGAGGAACGATGGTCGAATGTGTTTTCTTTTGAATTTGTCCTGACACGCAAACTGGGGGTGCTCCAGCTACGTGATGCCCGTCCAAAAAAAACCATTCAACGTCGGTATGATTGTTTGAGCGGACGTACGACGATCGAACCGTACAAGGGCGAGGAAACGAAGGGAGGATGGTCGACTGATTTCTGTCCTGAATTTGTCCTGACACGTAAACTGAAGTGTTTCAGCTACGTGACGCCTGTTCAGAAGAAAACACAGTCAACCGTAGGATATTCGTTATAAGTGGGTGGGAGCGTGATCGAGAAGATCGAAGTACAGTAAGATAGGGATTTGAAGATAACGGCTGACTTGGTCCCTTTTGAATTTGTCCTGACACGCAAACTGGGAGTGCTCCAGCTACGTGATGCCTGTCCAAAGAGGAACCAAGTGAGGCCTATTGTCGACTTCGTTATTGGTCGTGCGGATACGTGGACGGACGGGCGTTTCAGATCGTGGAAGTGTGGCGAAAGTTGCAAGGGGAGTGATTGGAAACCAATGTGTCGAGAGATAAAGAGGATGATTGACTAAGGTCCTCTTCGAATTTGTCCTGACATGCAAACTGAAGTGTTTCAGCTACATGACGCCTGTCCGAAGGAGATCAAAGCCAACATCGTATGTGGTTGTTTTGTAGTGGAAGGTAAGACAGTGATTGGAGGCCAATGTGTCAAGCGTAGGGATGTATACATGACAGTGACCGGAGACCGATTTGTCAAGTATACTGAAGTGGTTGTGGCAAGACCTAAGATAGATGGTATCAAAGCTTGATCAGTGATGGATGGATGGATGGATGGATGGATGGATGGATGGATGGATGGATGGATGGATGGATGGATGGATGGATGGATGGATGGATG
>JAMAGZ010000098.1:0-76857 GCA_023626575.1 Penicillium sp. PF1803 | reverse complement strand
ATGAATGGATGATGGATGATGGATGATGGATGATGGATGGATGGGAGGGAGGAACATACCTTGAGATAGAAAGGTCATGAAGTTATATCATGATGTGGACGTGACATCGAGTGGACGTGACTGAGTAGGATGAAGATAGACAAAAGGTCAACGAGAAGACAGATGTGTTGAGGGATGGGGCATACATACGTGGAGGAAAGGCCATGTCAAGAGGGAGGTCCAAATAAAGTTGAGTGGCAGGTGGGCCGAGCCGGAGTGGAGAGGAGGCCAAGACCTGGAGAAGATGGAGAAGATGGGGAGGATTGGGGAGATGAAAAGGAGAAGAAATTGGGGGAGGGGAGGAGATCTTTATACTCCTTAGGGTATGGGGGAATTAGCCCTGATTTCCTGAACGGGGATGTTTGCTGCTCGAGGGGGGCCTGGGAGGGCTGTGTGCCTTCCTGAATAAGAAATTCTGTGGTTTTTTCACCTTTGGGGACGCGCAAAACCCACAAACAAAATTGCTTCGCGCCCGGGGTGACGAGCGCGTGCCTTCCTAATCGGGAATATCAACACCGCGGGTGGCCGGATTCGTGGGACTGGGACATGGAGGAGGGCTGTGGTATGGCTGAGTATGGTGTAAATGAGGCATGATATACTGCTGGTTTTGGTCGATGTTGGTATCAGAATGTAGAGAGCTCATAGTAGACCTAGGGTAATACTCTAAGAGTGTCCAAGGACGGAGATATTGGGTACCAAGTGCAGTATGTGACGTGTGTGCTAGAGTCTGCGAGCTTGAGATATATATCTTGATGGGTGGTACATTGAATAGCGGCCTAGACCTAGGGGGCATAAGTTCTAGAGCGTTGAATGCGGTGATAACGGCGTAGAATGGATATGTCGATGATGGCTCTATCACCCGCTCATTAAGACGTTAACTCTTTGATGACTGGAGATATTACTACAGACACTGTATCCTCGAGAGCACGCCATCATCGAAAGTACAGCACTACCGGGACACGAGCTGGATGGATGGACCGCGACTGGCACGGTGAGCACACTGAGATCAGGTCGGATATACTATCACAGCACCCAGGGCTTTGCTAACCAGGTCTGTATCATGTCCAGGACCATCGGCTACACGTACAACAGCTACCGCGACACAAGAACAGGGTCGAATCCTACTGGGCCACGAGAGCGACAGCTAGTGATGGCATGAGAAGGACGCCACAGTGAGTTCGCACACCCAGGACCCCCCAGGATAGAGCTTCTTGTAGCTCACAGACACAAGGTGGCTGCTCACACAGTCATGACAAGGATCTAACAGGCCAGGAATACGCGACACGATAGACGAGTTCTCTGGCAGTAAACTTGAACGTGAAGCGCGTGGAGCTGGGCTGATCTATCCTACGAGACTGCGTGAGTACAGGGGCGCTGACACTTATAGGCTCTGACGAAGCACTTACTCGCAAGATGGAGACACTTAAGCATGCTGCTATGACACACTACAGGACTACGGGATGAATCGAGGGACTAGGACTGTCACGGCGAACAGACTGAGATCACAGCAGGTGTGTCTTCACAGCACGGAGAGTCTTGCTAACTAGGTGTGTATTGCATTCAGGGCCATCGGATTCACGTACACCAGCTACCTCTATGTAGGAAGAGGGGCGAGTCCTACGAGGCCACGGCTACGATAAGAGCGACGTCCAGTGGTGGTACAAGAAGAACGTCATAGTCAGTTCGCACCCCCCCCCCCCCCCCCACCAGAAAAGAGCTCCTTAGAGCTTACGGACGTGAGGCAACGACTCAGACACTCGCATCGAGAGGATAGGACAGGGCGGGGCTTTACGGCGTGATAATCGAGTTATCTGGGTGCGAGTTGGACATGAAAGGTGTGGAACTGGGGCTTCTCTACCCTACGACTCTTCGCGGGCATATGGACGACGAAGACCACCAATATGAGTAGCCTGTTCCGTGGAATATTCTACCGGGCTCTGACGAGGGGCATGCTAGTCCGCAAGTTGAGGATGCTCACGCATGCTGTGAAAGTGGCGGGTTCATCAACATCTTTCATGACACTACTGGACTACGGGATGGATAAAAAGACTGGGCTAGTTACAACACTCAGACCGAGATCACAGTACGTGTGGTGTCATAGCATGGAGAGTCCTGCTAAACAAGCGTGTATCACATCCAGGATCACCGGCTTCACGTACACACACCAGCTACCTCCACGCAAGAACCGACGGGACACACAAACACGATATGGCTGCTCACTCAGTCACGGCAAGACGATTTGACCGAGGAGGACTTTGGGGCGCGAACCGAGTTCTCTGGCAACGGGCTCAAGTACAAGCCTCGTGGAGATGCTCTCATCTATTCTACGGGTCTTTGCCGAACACAACCAAGGTTACAGCTTTCTTCGTATACAGACTCCGCAAGATACCCTTAGCCGGGGGGGTAGACTTCTCATAGTTATCAGGATAAGCACCCCATCCGGATATGCTACCCAGGACGGGGTAGAGTTATGACGATATTCTCTTGTTTGACACTGATATTGAAGAATCTGACCAATCGTCGCTAGTGTCAAGTTCCTATCATAATTATTTCCTAACCCAGCCAATAAGACCGGGAACGAAGAGACACTATCTACGCTAACTACTTCGGTGTGGTCGAACAACAAAGGAGCTCGAAGCTACACGGCACGATTCCGGGTACCGTTGGAATGGATTCTGGAAGGCCATCTACAACTTGCAGGTTGAGTGGAGGAATACTCGCCGGAGTCGATTTAAATTCCCGCTTGGGAAATACAGTACTGATTCAAACTCCGGGCCTGATTAAACTCGGGGGTACTCGTGGAAATACTCCATGCGGATCAGAATCAAGCACGAGGTTGGTATTGCTAAAGCTGATGGACAGACAGCTTTGACAGATTACTTAACGGTGGCTTAAGCCTTTGTTTCTCCCTTCATCGTCGACAGTCGTGAGCAATTGAACTTTACTCCGGGGTTTTCGCCGATAGAAACCGTGCAGGGTCAGCCACAATAATCAGCGAGATCCGATAACTATACTTCCTTACACCACCTATCAGCGATGCACTTTTTATCAGCACCTGCTGCACGTGGGAGGCATGTGCTCAACACAAGCAATGATTGGCGATTTGGCCTAGGCGCCAAGCCCGTCATGGCGGAGCTTCGCCGACCTGAAGATTGATTGTGATTGGTGGATTCAGACCCAAAGGGAGACTGACCCACTGACTGCCAGGTACACAAAAATGTTAAGCTCCGCCTCCCCCTAGTAGTAGTATTTCGATAAACGACAAGAAATAAACAAAAACGGACCCCGATGGAACATTCCATGCAGAACCTAGTAGCTAACCTACAGGCAATGTTCCCCTCTTGCCGAATCCCGGTTCTAGCAAAAAGCAAAAACTAACCGGCTAGCGTCCCTCCCCCCCGAGTGCCCGGTTTATTATGGAGGCCGTTGCATCCCCAGCGACCCTATGGCATCCCTTAGCGTCAACATGTGCATGCAGCGATCGTCGCCCATTTGCTCATTACTTTAGATTCGATGATTAGCTCGCATTATCCGGCTCTTCAAGTTTTTCTCCACGTGGGTCACGGACTCACGGTATGCTCGGATGGTGCCCCTCTCCACAACCTGCACGAGTACGAGCACGAGCACGACAATATGGACATATAAAATGCTGCGACCATCGCGTCTTGGGGAATGATTCTCTCTCTCTCGTTCACCAGCTAAAGCTCCTTCTTCCTCCGAGATCAGACTCAGCTGTTCAATCATGAAGGCCAACACTCTCCTTCCCCTTCTGGGTCTCTCCGGCAGCGCCGTCGGCGCCGTCGTCAACCGCGACTCCAAAGGTCCCTTTGGCTATGCCTCCGGTTCCGAGGAGTCTATTTCCAACCTGAAGGACAAGATTGAGAATGTTGTCTGGATTCTGATGGAGAACCGCGGTTTCGATAACATCCTCGGTGGTGTCCACAAGAAGGGTCTTGACAACGTTGTTAACAACGGACCTTTCTGCAACCCTGTGTCTGTCTCTAACCCTAACGGTGAGAAGATGTGCAGTCAGTTCAAGGACTTTGACTCTGTTATCCACGACCCGGATCACTCCGTCACTGGTGTTAACTTCGAGTTGTACGGCTCCTGGAGCCCTAACAACGATGCCATTGCCAACGGCACTCTTAAGGCCAACCTGGAGGGCTTCGTTGAGCGCCAGGTTGAGCGCTACAACATCCCCGTTAAGCTCGCTACTGAAGAGGTTATGGGTTACTACTCCGAGGATGAGATCCCCACTATGGTTGACCTGGTGAACGAGTTCACTACCTTCAACTACTGGCACTCTTGTGTTCCGGGTGTGAGTACTTGCCCTTCTCATACCAAGTTTCCATCTCTATCGAATCGCAATTACTAACTATCAACTAGCCCACCAACCCTAACCGTCTCTGTGCCATTGCTGGTACCCCTGACGGCCACGGCACCAACGACAACGCCTTTGATGTCTCTGCCATCGAGATCCCTAGCATCTTCCAGGTCGCTTCCGAGAAGGGCATCTCCTGGAAGAACTACGACGGCACCAACGGTGCCTTCCTCTCCGACGCCCTCTTCTTCAACTGGACCGCCGCCAACGCCAAGCACAACGTCGTTCCCTTCGAGAACTTCTACCAGGACGCCTACCTGGGCACCCTCCCCAAGCTGTCCTACCTCAACCCCTCCTGCTGCGGTCTGGACACCAACTCCATGCACCCCTCCGGCAACGTCTCCACCGGCCAGGTCCTGCTCAAGCAGATCTACGACGCTCTCCGCACCGGTCCCCAGTGGGAAAAGACCATGCTGCTGATCACCTTCGACGAGACCGGTGGTTTCTTCGACCACGTTGCTCCCCCCTTGGCCGTCCGCCCCGACAACAAGACTTACACCGAGAAGGCCAAGGATGGCAGCTCCTACACTCTCAACTTCGACCGTCTTGGTGGCCGTCTGCCCACTTGGCTCGTTTCCCCTTACGCCCCTGCCGGTTACGTCGAGAACTTCGGTGTTGACCCCGCCACCGGCAAGTCTGCTTCTTACTCTGCTACCTCCGTCCTCAAGACTCTGGGTTACCTGTGGGATCTGAAGGACTTCACTCCTCGTGTTGCTCACTCCCCTGCCTTTGACCACCTGATTGGTCGTAAGGCTCGCCATGCTCCCCAGACCCTGGCTAACCCCCACCCCTTCCCTGGGGCTGTTTAAGTGGATTCCCGGGATGCATAGAACCACTTTCTCTTCCTTTCTTTCTGTTTAACTTTTTTCTTTTCTTTTCTGTGAACGGGCGGGTTGATTCCGTACTGAGAATGTAAATTTGGATATACTATGATATGAACCATTAGTTTTGGGAGGACACTGAATGAAAAAATTCGTTGCTGAAATCATATTTCACTGGATAGTTCTGATGAAGATTCCTTGCTCGCCCTCGATGAGATTATACAGGGCCAGCATGCAGATTGCCTGCAGGTTTTCCTTCACGCTGATCGTTGGCCGGATTTCTCCTGCTGTTCTCCTGTTTCGTAGATATATTGGCCCTTATTAGCCCTTCTCTTATTATTTCCTCTGCCACTGATTCCCTAGAGATTTCCCAATATAGAGTTTGACAAAAAAATATTTTTTTTTTGGCTTCCTTTGGGTAGCAGCGTGTTACGCTGTTAGGTTATACGCCCTAATGCTCCTTTTGGTATATACTACCTTATCTACGTCAATTCTCCTATACTACAAACTTTCAAATTCTAAATGCTTAATTGATTAGTTTATAATGGGTTTAAACTAAGAGCCGTCTTTCGCAAAGCTTGCAGCGGCTAGCTAAGGAAGACTACAGATCCTTCATTGCTAAGACTGCTACTGCTACTGGTTAAGTGGTCACTCAAATTCTTGACGCTCTTGAGGAATACAAATTAAATGCTCTGGAGTGGAAGTCGACCGACCCCGCGGAGTTTGACAAATGGCTTGACGATGCTGGACGAATCCTTCGCCAAAAGGGCTTATACCGTTTCATTGATGCGCAAATCAAAAGACCACCAACCAGTTCTACTGCCCTTGCAAAGAAATGGGTGGAAATCTCTCGCAATGCGCAAATTTGGTTGTACCAATCTATCTCCACAGAAATAAGTTGCATGGTACAATCTCGTCAAGTCCAATGCGGCTTTGCTGATGACTATATCGGATCTCTGACGCAAACCCTCGATGTTACGGGCTACAACATGGCGGTTCAATATTGTAATGCTGGTTCAGTAATGGACGGAGTCACCTTCTACTCTTTGCAAGATTCTGTATTATAAAGATACGCCCAAGACGTTGTGCTGCACCCGCTTGGGACTCTGGCATAACATCGCCGCAGGCATGACATCGTCGCGGCAGCCTTTGAACACAATCATATACGACTAAGCTTCGATTTCCCCTCTCTTCCAACCCAACCTCCGAACTTCCCATCTCTCAAGTTCTACTCCGTTCTTGCATATCCCACTCTCTTCCTGCGCTCAAGCCTCATCCTCCAAACAACTCAAAACCATCAAAATGAAGATCAGGAATATTCGTATTATATGGCTTTTGGTGAAACTACACTGAATACTGATACGTGAGAAGCTTCGACACAGAGGGAAAGACTACCTCCATGAATGTGGTATAATAAAGACAGTAAGGGCATCAATCTCCTACTGGCCAGCATCTTCCAGCCGATCACACTCAGCTGTAACGCGGATGCCTTGGAATTGGCCCAGTTTTCTGGCATTAACACTCCATTCCAGTAGTGGCTGCTCTCGAGTATCCGCTCCAAGATTCATTCCGGCGTCGATAACTCGTGGAATCTCGCATGAAGCCTCGAAAGTCTTGCTCTTAGTTCATTCAGAGCTTCATAGCTGGATATCCTTGACCAACTCAACGTCTCGCTGGTTATGCCGGAACTAGTAGTATGAGAGGAACCGGGCCTCGACAGTCATCACACGGATTGGAGGGATCTCCTTCTCAATATCAACATCCTGACCAGCGAAGACAATAATCCGGTTACCCATAGAAATCATCATGATCGAAGCTCGGAAAATGAAAGGAAAAAGCGAGGATAGTTGGAGGGGTGATGTCTCCCATGCGCAGAGCCGCGACACCATTGTAAGGTTCCATGTTGGCTGCGCGAAAGAGGTCCTTCCAGTCATCCTTTGGATCGGATTTCAAGTCATCAGCGAGAAGAGTGAAGTATCTGTACCAAATGGACCTTAAGAAAGACATGTGGGTGGGCAATCAGCTTTCCTTGACCTGGGTTAGTTTTGGGAGATCAGGGGAAGGGTCGGCTGCATCCTGCTTGCAGGGCCGAAGAAACAAATATCGTGGCCATGATGAACCTTCACGCTTCGAGTGTAGACCCCGTTGGCATCCAGGCACATCTCACACCTATGCTCATTCTATGTTGGTCGATGACCTTGTTCCACATTGACGTGTCCGAGAAATGAATCCCGACGGAGGAGGGCAATGCTTTAATACAGTTGAGTGCGAATCGACATAATGCTAGTGTTCATCAAGAATGTCACGCCGTCACACATTGACTTGTGTGTTATCCGAGGCTTCGATTTCGATTTCTTGGCCTCATCATCGGAGTTCTCAGCCATTTTATCGTCATTGACATTTGTACGGAGCTAGGCAGTCCCAATTATAGGCGTGAGCAGAAGCTCTAGCGACATAAAAAGATTTATTCCTTCCGGGTAACATACCTAATATGGTCTGGGTTTCCTCAGATGATCACGAGGGTGAATTGGGTCCCAATGAATTGACCTATTTTGAAAACCCACTGCAACAAAAGCCTGGCCTGGATGACAATCAATGTAGCCCGGTATTTCCAGCGCTGAGCCGGGTCACTGACTCCCTCATTTGCCTTGAGTAACCAACAGACGGCAAAATATATAAGGCAAAGTGTTGAGAGGGTCTTTCTAAGACCATAGGCATCGGCCAAGATCCTCCCACGTAAGGCTTATCCAGTTGCTATAGCAGTCACACAATCGTAAAGGGCTGCCAAGATTGGAGCTTGGTGACTTTGCCGTACTGGTCGTCTCCTGGCCGAGGGACAGGGACACCGTTCTCGAGCGGGGATACCTGCGAACGAGCACGCTTCCTCTAGTAGTCACGAGGGAGGTGAGGCTCTGGTAAATCTCATCTCACTTCTCTGCTTTGCCCGGGCATCTGTATCACGACTTTGTGGCACGATCTCTCCTCGTTTTGAACAATGGTGGTTGATCCATGGAGAGAGAAAAGGGACAGAGGTAATAATAATTAATATAGCTGATGCCGTAATAAAACCACAGGCCGCAGGAAGAGGAGAGAAAAGAGGAAATTGTGCTTGGACTAGACTATAATCTGCGAATGCTGCAGCGTGCCATTGCACGCCCTTCCGAGCCATAGCGTAAATGCGGCGACATATTCTCTGGTGTTGTCCTAGAAATCTCGTGTACGCTTCCCGAGCTCCTTGTCAGCTGGGACGCGTTTCGCTGTCACCTCTTGGGTTCATAACTTGTGTCTCAAGAGATCGTAGATACGATGTTGATCAGGACCTGTCGTAGTTTCGCCATGGTCTCCAGCGGGATAGCCAAGAGAGCTTCCCGCCTCAACGAGAGCGGGATCGCGTCCTTGGGGGGAACCCAGTCACTTGATGGTGGAACGTCGGTGTTCAGTTGAGCACAATTCAGCGAATTGTAAGATATCTTGAGGCTGCCACCATTCATGAGATCGGAAGGGAGGTGTAAAGTTCAAGAAAAGAGTGTCTGCGGCAGCCGTCGGCCATTCCGGACTTGGCGATGAACCCCGGAGATTTGCAGCCTCTCTCGTTCGTGACACGAAGGTCAAGGACAACAGTGGTCTCGCGCCAGGACTGAGGCGGCTGATAGCGAAGACTGCAATCACGGGTATATATGATTAAAGGCCTTCGTGGTCCCCGATAAGTCTTCACCAGGCGTACAGTTCGACAATGAAGGAGAAAAAGGCAATCGGGCATATTGTAGCCTTTATAAGCCAAAAGGGTAAGCATCAAACGCTAGAACTGGAAATATCCACAGGAAGACCCGCCAGATAGCGGGGAATCTCCGTCAATAGCCTTGCAGCAGACCTTTGCACTGTGAAGGCGTGTGCTCTTAGTAGGCTTATTTCGTATAGTAAAATTTCATAGCTAATTTCGTAACCATGACAAGTTCCCAAATAAGTTAAACAATACACCAAAAAATTTTATCAAAGCTATCAAGATATCAGAAAACGGCTTCAAAAATATGAAGTGGAAGCATATCTGGTTGGACTGCTCCTCTGGTCTCTAGATCCAGCCAGGAATTTTGAACTACCACTGTGCCATCTAGGATCAAACAGCCCACGAGCAGACATTCCCAAGAATCCGAAATAGCAAACATTCCAATCGCCCGAGTCGAACCCCTGACTTCCAAATCCCCATACAAACGTACTGATATGGACAGACGATGTACCATCGACTCCCCGCGATGCCAAACCCCGGTCCTCCTAATTTTCATCACTAAGCATATATCACACCCTTCACAACCACCAACACTCTTCAAAGCTTCTACAATAACACGGACATATTACTCTACTTTATCTATATATAACTATATAAAAAATATATCAAAAAAGCCGCTCTCAAAAGTTTCTCCGTAGAAGGTACTAGCTGCCTAGACAAAAAAGAAGCACCATCCCTCACCCACTGAAGCGCCTAAGCTCCACACAAGCTTCATCGCGACAAGGTCCAACAGCCGGCCACCACCTCCGAGGAAATAGCGACCCGAGAAACCCAGAGCCCATTCGGACCGCTAGGTTACCGGCTCGGGGCAGTTATTTTCGGGGGTTTGAAATCGGTGATAACCACTTGTTTGCTAACGGATGTGAGTCTTTTTTTATGCTGATCATTCATCTTCTTCCCTCCTCTTGGCTATCTTCCACCATTATACATGATTCTTGCTTGCTCTCCACGGCGAGAATCATCTACATAGGTAACCCCGTCTTGTAGATCTTGGATCACATTAATGGCACGATAAGAACGTTCACGACACGACATACTAAACCCCTTTGGGAACCCCCGTACTCCACCACCAAATGGTACATACGACCTCTACATCAACGCTACCAAGGCCGTAATACCGCATTACCATAGAGCATTATTTATTATAGCAGCATGGATTTTATAATTACTAATAGTTAAGTAGTCACGTGCTGAAGGTTAAGCCAGTATCTAGGCTTTCATATAGATGTATACTAACGGCCTCAGAAGTGTTTATGCAGAGGGCAAAGGTACCTTTTGGTAGTGGGGCAATGGGGTTCCCAAAGGCGTTTGTTTAGTATGTCGTGTCGTGAACGTTCTTGTCGTGCCATTAATATGATCCTAGATCTTTCTCTGTGCTGAAGCCTGAACGGGATACTCAACCCTTATGTCCCTACGTATCTTTAGTGTCGAGCTTTTTATTGAAATCTGGATTATGATACTTGAATGCCACCATCATTAAATGTCTAGACAACGCCTTCAGACAAAATTTACAGCATTTCACACTGTTCATGGAACGAGATCTATATCATGACCTCCACACTGGTGTTTTGTACTCCACGTTCTCTTTACACTACATCCTACGGAAGTCCCCCAAAGGATAAAGTACGAAATATCAAATCGCGCAGATTCATCCGCATTCATAGATGGCAATAGAAGTCAAGAATTATTCACAAATTACCCCCACAGCTAATATCTTCGTCCCAGCATAACACAAGGACGAAAACAGAGCTGGGAGAGAATCGCAAAAATGAAGAGAAATTTCATGAAATAGAAACATAAACTTAATTGAGATTCCAAGCGCAATAAACACAGAGATTGATCGTAGATCATGATATAATCATGATCAGATCAGATCAAAATCCGATTAATCCCAGCCTTCCATCTCACAGGAAGAGTACAGACAGCACCGCGGTAACGGCGATCCAGAGACCCGAAGAAGCGCTAACAGAGCCAGCAGCGTTGAAAGCGGGGGACTGGGTAGGTGAGGAAGCGGTAGCAGTAGTAGGAACCGAGCTGGGCTGCATGCTACTCTTCATAGTCGAGGAAGCACCGACAGTGACGACAGGGGTGCTGACATGGGAGCTGGTCATACCGGCAGGACGACTGCTGCTGGGGAGAGCAGAGGCAGAGCCGCTAGGAATGACGGAGCTAGAACCGGTGGGAACAACGACACTCGTGGCAGAGCTGGCGGGGACGGTCTGGCTGGTAGCGACGGAAGATGGCGCAATGGGGCTAGTCATGGTCATAGTCGAGACGGTGCTGTAGGTCGAGACGAAGGTGCTGGAGCCCGAGGTCATAGTCTCGGTCACGGGGCAGATGGTGGTTGTCTCGAAGGTGGTGACGGTGGTAGCCGACTCAGCGGGGGTCAGGGTGATAACCACGGAGCTGGTGGAGCGGGTGGGAGTCACGGTCATGGTGGAGATGGTGCTGTAGGTTGAGACGTAGGTGCTAGTGCCCGAGGTCATAGTAGCAGTGACGGGGCAGATAGTCGTGGTGGTGTAGATCTCCTCGGTGACGGTGGAACCCTGGGGAGAGGCGGTGGAAGGAGTGGGAGTCACAGTCATGGTGGAGACGGTGCTGTATGTCGAGGTGATCACGCTAGTGCCAGAGGTCATAGTCTCGGTGACAGGGCAGATAGTCGTGGTAGTGTAGATCTCCTCGGTGGTAGTGGAACCCTGGGCAGGGGCAGTGGTCTTGCTGGTCTGGGAGGCATTGCTCGAGCTGGAAGTGGTCTGCGCAGAGGTGCTGCTGGCGGTGGCAGTCTCGGACTCGGTTTCGGTGACCGGGCAGACGGTGGTGGTCACAGGAATTATCGAGGTCACAACGGTGGTCGATTCGGCTGGGCAGTTGGTGACGGTGGTGGCGCACTGGGTGATGGTCACTTCGGAGGTGGTGTAGATGGTCGAGGTGGTCATCTTCTGAGTGCTGGTCACGGAAAGAGGCACACTGGTCGAGCTAGCAATTCCAGTAGAGCTTGAGACGCCAGTCGAGCTGGGGATAACGCTCGAACTAGCAATACCGCTCGAGCTAGCCACCGAGGAGCTGCTAGCAGAAATAGTCGAGGTGATAGTAGGAACCGACACCGAGACAGTCGAATACGGGACCGAGCTAGAGGGAGTCTCCAAGCAAGACGAGCTGGAAGAAGGCACCGAGTCAGGAATCGAAGTGGAAGATCCGACAGGAATCGACGAGCTGGGCACACCAGTGCTGCTAGGCACAGAGCCCGAAGAAGAGGACGAGTGACGAGGCACATGGGGAACGGCACTGCCCACAGCCAGGATCGAGGCCAGGGTGATGGAGGTGGTGAACTTCATTTTGAGATGTTGCTGTAAAGTGCAGAGATTGGATGTATCCGAGATGTCGAAAGATTCAAGAACTGAATGAAGGTGGTCACGTCTGGGTGGTATTTGTCAAATACTGGATAGCGGTGAGTTGGAGAAAAGAGCGTGTATCTCTGATATGGAAACGAATGGTAAGAATTGTAAAAATTCAAGGTAGTATGATGGGCCAGGAGGCTAGAAACGAAGGACGAGGCAGCAACGGATGAGTGTAGAGACCTACTCCTAGGTGGGCGCAGGCGGACGAGCTGCCTTCTAAAAGGGACAGGCCAACATGGGCCCCGGGGGTTCGCAGGCTGATCATTGACTTGTTGAGTTGAACCATCTCCACTTTTTGGTCTACGGTGGAGATTCGGTAATTTGGTGCGCAGTGACATCAATAGGTTCTTGAGTATTGACGATGGCTATTCTCATTACTTGATCATTATCCTCTCAGTTATCTACGTCTATCTACCGCTATACCAAATTTACCAATCATTATCATTCTAAAAAATTTCATGAGTCTATTCATTGTTGTTGCAATTCGCAGTTATTCTTCCACAGGATCTAGGCTAGCATGGAGGATAGGAACCCACCCAAAAGCCTGGAACAGGCAATGAGGAACAGGCAATGACAAACAGGCACCAACAGGGATGACCAGGGACCAGGACAGGATCGAAAGTATTGCACCAGTCATGGCTTGACTATGACAGAATCCAGTATCCACACGGGTCCATCGTCCCCATTATCGGCGGAGTATTTATCTTTAATTAGGATATTCTATACCTACAGGGTCGACGGATTCGACCCACGGAAGGAAAATTCTACCGTCTATTAATTCCCGCCATTATAACGGTTAAATCGGGTTATTTCACTGGGATATCAGGTTGAAAGAGATCTCGTATATCTACAGGTCTTTATATCATGATCTTTGGCTATAATTTATCAGAATAAACTAGTTGCCCACGTTGTATTTCGTGACATTTTGAGTTTGAATTACCAGCATGTTAAGGTTCATGCGCCAGGCATTCCCCACGTGTCATTGGTGCTTCTCTTGACGACTCCATCGAGTTCGATTCGGTGCAAATTAATTAAGATCGGCATTACACTGCCGGTTCTCCCGCTTCCCACCAGATTCGACGGTTTTAATCAATTCTCCTATGCCATTATTAGGAAATATAATAATCGTATACTTCTAGTGAAGCGGAAGAGACGGAAATTAATTGACAAGACACTATTCGCAGTCCTTGATATTTTGTCAACTTGAATACTGTAGAACCCCTATCACTGACTGTTGGTGTCTGTCCTATGACGACATTGCCTCCACCCATCGAGACGAGGCTGTGGAAGATTCTTTCTTACACCCCTCCGATATTCCGCGCCCTTTATCCCTGCCTGGCCAGATATTTTCCATCTCAGCCAAGTCTTAACTGTGCCCTGCCGATCCTTATCCTAGCCGACCGTGGCCAAGACTGAAGACATGCATTCATCCACACGGGAAGGAAATTTGGCACCAAAACGCCACCCGACAATCCGTGGCGAATGTGGCTGGGCTTCCACAGGAACCAAGACGTGTTGCTGCTGGAACTGATTATTATAAATTTTCCGTCTGTAAAGGGAGATTTTACTATGTATGGTATAATAATAATATCAAAGGATATCAAACTCGACTAGGCTGTTTTAATCGTCAGTTTTACCGGAATATCAGTCATAGAGTTAGCACATAATATATTTCTGCCTCCTCATTCTGTATACTCTATACTCGATCGCAGATTATGGGCCATGGTTCAGGGGAGAAGAATAGTTTTCATGGTAGCGCGATTGGGATCTAGTACGGAAACCACATGGTAGATCGCTGTCTTCTACACTTTCTCCCAGGACTCTGATAGCTGCGAGAATACACCAAAACCAGCCTATCTCTACTCGTTCAGTAGCCATGAGTTCGCTCAGTCGTTTCTCGGTCCCCGTCGACGTCACATTTCCGCTTGCCAACTGGGAAAGGGAAGTCATTGTCTCCGTCTGTGACATTCGTGTATTATGGGGGCCTTGATTCCCAATGATAGGCAGTGGATCAATGTCATCTGTACACTTCCTGACTGCCCCTATGACGTCTTTTCCGCTGGTATAGGATGAACGCGCTGATAGTGGCGACGATTAATAAAACAACTAATGGAACTCCAAGGCCAATTCCAACCTTTCTGGCTCGTCACAAGCCATCTATAGTCTGAGAAGTGAGGGTGATGTAGTTGGTACTAGTCGAAGGAAGGAGAGACGCGGTCGCCGCTTTAGTAGTGCTTGCAGTCGTGGATGGCGATTCATCGACGAAATTGTATGAGACCGGTGACGGTTCACTTGTGTATCTTTTCGAGCCCCCAAATGTAACACTTATAGTGGTGTCACCGTACGACTCGCCCTCGGCAGTGAATGGCTGGAGCTTGAAGTTGCAGCCATTCTCTACGTAGTCTTGGCGAGTGGCTATCCGTGTGATAACTATTTTTGTTGCGTGTTTGCTCTAGAAAGCGGACGTCAGAATGCCTCTAGATGTTTTCAATGCTGAAGCAAGAATATCTCACCTTCTAATGCGCGGTCATCGTCACCACAGCTCTCATAAAGTGATACCAGAGGGGCGTGAACATTCCAGGTTACGTTCACCAGGTCCGCTACTATGAATCGATACACGGCTTCTGTTGGAAATGTAAAGTTGCCTGCCATGCTCCAGCAAGAGGCATGAAGAAGGAACTGGTAGATGGTTGTCGATCGTGGGGAGTTATTGTAGCAAGACGACTTCCATGGAAGGTGTTGAGAAAGTGAGATTACAAAAGGGGTGAAAGCTAGTTCATGAACGGATAAGGCGGCTAACGACCCCTGCTATGCTTGCTATGTAAAGAGATAATTCCCCTCGCTGTTATGAGAGTAAGAAGTATACGGGGTAGCTCCTGTGGATCCTGTCTAGTGCGAAATGCTAATGTACTACTAGTACCCCATCATAACCCTAAGTATTGTACACTTATTTGCATCGGAAGTGCAAACCAAAGGCAGATATTGAAGCCTGAAAAGATAGAGGATCTAAAATGAAGCAGCTAAAAGTGCGCGTTGCTCGTCCTTTGCGGATGGGTTGCCGGAGATAGAGGTGTACTATACCCCGCCAAGATTTGGGGCTAAACCTATACAGCAGACAGGTAGATACCCAGAGGTAGGAAGCGCTAGTCAGTTAGTTCGTTAAGGTCCCTCCCGCTAAGATTAGTCATATATTTAAGTCCATTCTATTCACCAGTCAGTTAGGGTAGGCAGCGACAGCTATTACCTTGCCAACGCTGTAATGAGGCTTCCTATGCCCGCAAATGTATTTCACAGTTTGTGCAGGATCATCAATATGTACTGTGTCTGTCTATGCCCTAACCGGTGTTTGAACAGCAGAAGGTTAGATGTGGCCCATTCGCTGGGCTCGAGATCTCTCACAACGTCACTGAGACTCTCGACCGTGCCGAGAGCAATCACACAAACCACCTCCGAGGAGGAGGGTATGGGGCTTGCGGGGGCTGCCATAGGTTCATTCAACGGCTACAAGACTGGAGGCCTAATGGGAAAGTGCGTGATTAGCTGCCATGATGATAGAAATAGTCGCAGATGCTTAACAATTCACTAGAGCTACTCCTTAGAACAACATTGGCTTTCGAGCAACTTCGATCGAAGTTAAGAATAGGGGAGAATAACAGCTATCTGGATCTCAGAATATCTCTGAAAGTCAATGCTCTTGCGAGTAATTAAGTGAGGCCCGATTAAAACCTCTTGCCTAGTCGTCAAGTTGTCTTTTTGTCTGACTAATAGCTATACCTCATATCTTCATGCCCATGCGTTTGCATCATTTTAGCATCCACCTTTTCAAACGATGTTTAGAATCTTAGCCCATTAAAATATGTTAGCTATACAGCAAAGAAAGTTTGATTAAGTACCCCGAGAGAGGCCTGCGTCACGGATGCAGTGCGCTGTCACTATGGTCTTCCCACATTCTTCGTGAATCTCATTAGTGATCGCTGTGCACCTTTTAAACTAGTTCTAACTTACATATCGGACGAGCCTGCGTTGTCCTGTGTTACCGACCACCCATCGGACGTCAGTCATCCAAAGAAATAAAGGCCGTAGGCAGAGCTAGTCCAATCCAGAGTAGCCACATAACGATTACGGCCTCCCTGTCTTCTATGCGTGACATAATAGGCTTTAAGGTTCGCTACTCGTGAAGCGGCGCTGGCACTTCCGGTGGTCTTAGACTTCTGCGACGCGACTGTACTTTGAATTAGAGCCGTAGTTACGCTATTTAGTTAGCAATAGTTATGTGTCTTAGTGAGCGTCATTCGTTTTTCCAGCGTCACACGTAAGGTTCACTCCGACCTTCAAGAGATAACCAAGATGATAATGATGCTCACTTTACCAAAATTTAAGGAGCTTAAAGGATGCAAGCGAGGACGGCATTCATTCTAACGAACAACCAGAATTGGGTGACACGAACATACATTAGCAATGAAGAATTTGTAAAGTATCTAGTCCTCCACCTCACTTTTCATTGGCTGGCGTGTGGCTTATGTGCAGTCAATAGTCGGGTGGGTGCCGCCCGGGTGAGTTAAGGGTGAGTGCGCAATAGACAGGATGAGTACGGGGGATGGACGTGTTTCTGTGTTTCTCCCGCATTCAGCCACGTGCAGTCACATGATTCTTAAGAGCATTCAGGCCTCCCATCCCTCGCCAAAGCAGGAAAAACATTTGTGCTTCACTGTCGCTCTAAGAGATCTCACATACCCTCTTCCTTCTGCCTCCCACAACTTTGCGTTTTCATAGGTATATTTGTGTTTGACATAGTGCTCAAAAAAAACCCATACTTCTAAACCGCAGAATTGCAACAGAGAACGTACCCGAAGTTCAGTTCCCTGCTACACAGCGGGCTCTCGTAAATCCTCTCATATTGGAACTGATCTTCACATGGATCGCGGAAAGGCATTACTTTAATGCAAGTGGGGACCTGGCCCGGTGCGCACGAGTAAACAACCAGTGGTTGGTTTCATGAGGCTGTGCGCGTCCTCTGGCGGGAGTGGAGAGACTCAAGTCTTTGGTCATCTCTTCTCACAAGCGTATTCCGGCAGATGGAACCAATGCGCCGACAATTTTACAATGATTTCATTCAACACGCCGATCTTTCGGTCGGAGAATCAAACAACCTCATTGAAATGATTAGATCAACATTCAAGGGCATCACTTTCCCAAATCTCCACACGCTTTTCCTGAGAGTTCCAGGGAGGTCCTATCTACAACCCTACAGCGTGGATGTTCTAATTTTCCAAGCCCCACGGCTGACTACTCTCTATCTTGACCCTCAATCTGACCCTGATGCAAAAACTTATTTTGTTTTCCAAGGAGAATGGAAGGTGCTGTTGGACTTGATCACCGTGGGTTATTATGAATCAATCTAACAAAGCCCCTTTCCGGAGGCTAATGGGAAACTTTAGGCCCGCTTTCCTAATCTTGAGAAAATTGTATTTCAGGATAGCGCCAGGGTTGGGCCAGGCGAACTTCAGAAGCTCAAAGGCCGACTCCCTTGTTTGAAATACTTGCAGGCTGAGAAAGTGGTCGAGGCCTCGTACGTTGACCGGGCACCATTTGTGACTACAGTTCGTAGCCAGGAGTCGTTCAAACCGTTATCTGAATCAGAAAGATCTATTTTCGACTAGATATACCAATCCCAATTGGATATCGAACCAGCCGTTCAACACCTCTAAGCAATGGTTGTCATCGCTGCCTTTGCGCGAAGGTGAAGCTAGTCTTTCCCTCAACTCAGAAGTAGTCTTCCTCGCAAAAGTCATCAGAAATCCAATTCACTTGAGTTCTTATTCTCTCCTCAATTTCAGCCGCATCGAGCGCGCCCGATTTCAACTTTCTCTCGCATCCTTTTGCCTCCATCCTTTTGCCTCGTCGTATTGTGCGATATGCACCCAACCACCAAGTTGAAGAAGCTCCTCCTCCCAAAGCAGGACCCAACTTCCAATGGGCGCGATTCTCTCACAAGGGCAGTGTGTGCTCTCACTAAGGAAAGGCATGTGCGCTTATTCCAGCTGGTCAGCGTCTCTGAGTGCAAGAAATGGGGAGCTGGTCGATCATTGACCACTTCAAGCGGATGGACCTCCTGCAACTAACCAGCTGTCCTGCTCCGCGAGGTTCTGTTGTGAGAAAATACTTTGCCTTATACTCATGACTCCTGCCAACATCGCGGGGGTTGAAAACTTGGTTGTGAGAGGAAAGGCAGGCGGTTTGATGCGAGCAGGCTACACTCCAGCAAGCCAGTACAGGATTCCGCTGGGTTTGCCGGAACCTGTCTACTCACTGCATCAAGAAAGAATTGTGCACTCCAGGCCCTCTTCAAAACCAACACACTTAACATATAACGCCCAAATGTGTACCGACGAGATGCCCTACGTAAGGTGCCTCGGATTAGCTCTCGCGCGTATATATACTACCTGATCGTCGCGTGCGATAGTTATTAAGGTGACAGGTCCAGAGAAGACAGTTGGCTCCCAGGCATAGATGCTCTATCTACACTACCGATCACCGGTGGTGTACGACCTTCCTACACTCTGTCTGGAGCCTCCAATGGCATCAGGACAGTTCTGGCTGCATTTATCTTTCATTGCCTACTGGTTATGGCACGACTCCTCCAACACTGTTTTTCGGAAAACCAAGAGACCTGCGATGCCCCGTTCCTGACGCTCGTGGATCTTGAGCGTTCTATAAGCCAAGATGCCGTCTGTGAAAGTGGTATTAATGAATCAAATCTACCCCATGGCCACAATTTCTGCATGACCTACCCTGACATACGGGATTTGGTTCAAGCCACGATATTTGAGATTGAGCAACCTAAAATGTCGATGAGGTTGGAGTGGGAACCTAGATCGGAACTCATGGAGAATGCGAGCCTTCGCTCATCGCTCATCACAAACTACGAGTCTACCAGAATCTGGACAGTTTTAACCGTGCCGGCAAGCTCTCAGAAGGCAAGATCGAGCTTCCCTGGATGAAATGGCATTTTCACAATGTCTACTCGAAAAGGCCACTACTTGATTCAAAAACGCGGTCTGACTACCGATAACAGATATCCATATGAAATTGATGAATTTGACTCGGAAAGTCATCGTCCCCCGGCTCGTTGGACAACACTCAACCGACACAGATCATACTCCTGTGTGACGTACGATGTCTCCGGACCTACTTGCGAGGCTTGGTGGTGGCTGTCTCGAAGTTTGAATTGGATTGTGAGATATCCGACGTTGCCAAGCGAGTGAATATCTATCTGTGGACCGTTTCTGACAATACATGATGGTTGGGCGTTAGTTAGTATCTTGATGATAATACTATTCTTGCAAAATTCCATATGAGAGCAAATACTTGTCAGTCTATTCGTGATAATTTTTCATGTCTGTTCAAACATTTTCAATAGCATCCATTTAGGTCTCAAGTTTTCAAATTCCTACTGAAGTGAAGTGAAGCTTAGCTCAAAAATACATAATCAGCCTGGGATATGATATCCAGGCCTGGAACCCCGGATAATATGACGTAAGCGAGTCAGGGGGGGCTGGCTGAACTCCATCGTGCGGGGGCAACGATTAGACGGCAGTAAGAGAGAGTGCAAGTTCCCCCAAACCACTTTCTCCTCACACATGACGGTCAAAGAATAAACCAAGAACCCACTTCAATGCATGGACCTCAAATCGCGTGATGCCCCGGAAAGCGCACACCAAATCTCGGTACGGGTGTGATCACTGTCGACGTCGACGCGTCAAATGTGACGAGCAGGGACCACCATGCACCAACTGCATTACCCGACAATTGGAGGGCTGCACGTATTCCAGGGTTCTACCTGCATATCTGCTCAACGCCCGTCGACCAAGTCATGATTCCGTCAAAACAAGTCCCGTCAGCCCTGGGCCCTTCGCTGGACCAAATGGTATTGGTGTACCGCCGAGATCTCCGCTGTCGTCGCTGGGCGTGGACGATCTGGAGCTAATGCATCAGTTTGCCACGGAGACGTATCAAAGTCTTTGTGTCAGTGAATCGGAGAGAGTGACATGGCAGAAAGTTGTGCCTCGTTTGGCGTTGAAACATCGGTATTTAATGCATGGCATTTTGTCCTTAGCTTCGCTTCATATTGCTACGACGATGGAAGGACCTCAAGCACGGGTCTATATTGATACGGGTCTTGAGTATCATAGTATGAGTCTGGAGCCGTTCCGGGTTGCTATTGACAATCTGACACCGGATAATTGCGACGCGGTCTTTGCAGAATCGGTCGTCACCACGGCAATCAGCCTGTCATTGCCACAGTTAACTGCCACCCACGGGAATGAAGGGAGAATGACCGAACATATGGTGACTGTTTTTGAACTTCTTCAAGGTGTCAAAAAGATATTGACGATCGGTCGATCATGGATCCGCCTGGAACTCTTCTCAAAAGGCGAATTTTGGAAAGACACCTCTACCGAACTGGACGACGATACGCAATCCGCACTGAATCAACTATCTTTCCTGAATGACCAGACCCATTCTGACGGCGACGAGATCCAACACAGTGTCAATCGGGATGTTATCAATTATCTCAGACACTGTTTCATGAAGTTCTCTTTCTCCTCGGATCCCGCTCCGGTCCTTGCATGGCTTGGTGCTGTGGACAATGGTTTTGTAAATTGCATTCGGAGGCGATCGCCGTTTCAACTTCTGATACTCGCATATTGGGGTATTCTTCTTGCTGAACTCGATGGGAAGCGTTGGTGGGCTCGCAATGCGGGGAAGGCGCTGGTATCTGAGATACTCGAGTCTTTGGATGCTGAAGATCTTTTGTGGGAGGGTTGTCTTGGATGGGTTCGTCGGAAGGTGGGTTCGCATGATCCCCAAGGCAATGGGATTAATGGGATCGAAAAATTATGCTGCAGTTGACACATGGGGGATAGAGGCGATGATCAAATACAGCAGCTTTAATTATTAACTCGGCCACTTGTAGCAACACTTGACGCCTGGTTGCCCAAATCAGCTTTTAGTTCTGATATGGGTGTCCTCTTTCAGAACCCGCTGAGGGTTAATATGGTAGACTTAATTGGGTGACATATGATTCCTCCTACGCTTAAATTGACAACGGGCTACCACTGGGATTTGTTTTCGAAATCAGACATATTGTATTATTTGTACATACGGAGATGGGCGCGATAAGAGTAGCCATAGACCTGGAATAGCGCCCAGGAGTAAGGAATGGTCGATTGAATCCCTTCTATGCAAGGTAGAAGGATTTCACCCAAAGAGAAGGCAAAGGAGATCCTATCCCGACAATTTGCGAAAGTCCATAGTGTTGGTGAGGGTTGAAACCCCTCCAGGGAGTAGATAGATAGCATCCAGGTATCACAAGTCCATCTTGTCGATGACCGTCTGCATCTCCTCAATGGCGTCTTCAAAAGCATAAACGGCGATTAGTGCCTTCTGGAAGGACGGGATGAGTTCAGCAGCAGGGTGGTCTTTGTTTTCATTTTTCATTATTTCTTCAATGATGCCGTCGAGATTAATACCTCTCTCACCACAAACAGCTCGAATAGAATGGACCGCTTGGTAACTGGCCCATCCAGCAATCTTCCGAACTTCGTGACACGGGTCCGTAATAGTCTCATCAAAATCTTCCCAATCCTTGATCAATGTCTTCCAGTTGGGGACAAGGCGGTTTCGGGCACGTCGAGACATGACAAATTTGTCTCCTTCGTTGCCTCGGAGGGCGATCCAGGCATATGCGTCATGGAGTTGACCTTTCCGGGGGCCGTGTAGGTGAAACACCTGTCCCAGATCCGACATTGCTGTCTGGTCATTTTCCTCCCCGATACGACTGATTGAGTCAATTGTGGCCAGGGTCAAATGAATGTCGGGTCCTTCGAGAGAGGGCATCGGCTGGTCGTATTCGTTCACGTAGCCAACTATGGGAATGTTTTCAACGACTTGATCAAGCGAGATATCATTTGAAAGCCAGTATCCGGAAGGTAGTCGATTCTTGTAGCGAGTTGAGTAATAATCCTGATCTAGGTAGCCCATTTTCAGGCAGCGTTCAAACTGAACATTGAAGGGTATCAATCCAGGCTCAGGGTCAGAGGTAAAGGGTGCTTCCCCTGTTTTGCTGGGACTTTTAGGACTTTCTGGTGAATCTGCGGCCACAAAAGGCTTGGGAGGACGTGTTGGAGTTGGTAAGAGGCTCGGAATGATGGTAGGGCTGATGCTGGCGAAGGTGCTGGGGCTGGAACTTGGGCTGCTCTTCGGTGTTATTTCCGGGGTAGCCATCGGGCTGGCCTTGGGACTGGTATTTGGGATGCTATGTGAGATCTTTTTTGCTGTATCATCCGGGGCTTCTATTTTCATCGTGGATAGAAGGGTTCGGTGGAGGAGGGCGAGTAGAGTAGTCAGCAAAGAGGCTGATGTTGATTTTGAGAGGCAGAGAAGAGGAAAGCCAAAAAGGGTCGCGAACTGATTGTATCAAAAAAAGGAAACAAATCAGGAACAAATTGCACAAGTTTGTCATGGGTCGTGATTGCCTCAATAAAGTCATGGATTCTTACACCATGCGGCTAGTCTTTCTCGCTTACCCATTCACACTCCCGGACACCACCATCTTCTTGAATTCTGTATTTGAACCTCTCGTTTCAAAGAACACCCATACGTGCATCTAGATTTGATTTGGCTTGTTATGGCATCGGAACTTGAGCCTGTTGATATCATGGATAGTGATGATTCGACCTCCATCAAGGAGGAGTCGGACTCGGAATCGACCTCAAACGAATGTCCCTCAGGAAGCCTGCTGATTCAGGACTCGCCCACTCTTGAGTCATTCACGGAAAACGCCAAGACGGCCGCCATCCCGAAGACCCATATTCCCATGATTCCAAGCAGCAAGAGGGGTCCTAAGCTTCGTGCCGGGGTGTGGCTCTCTGCGGGAATTCCCCGTGAATACTTGGTGCACGATATTCCTATCGCTGGAGTCATCAACGAGCATGGAATCCCTCGACCTTCACTAAGGGGGCCAGATATATGGCCCACCGAGGATACTATCGCAGAGATTACTCGAATGGCCGAGTCCAATGACTGGTCGGCGATACAAGAAGCCAAATCGGTCTTCCACCTCTCTGGCGTCCAGAAAAATCAGCTGCGTGATGCCTACATCTGGATTGCCCTACGACAATATGAGGATGGCAATTTTGTCATGTCCGAGTCTGCCAGGGACCGCCTTGTTCCTGACTGGCGCGACCTTCTTGACCCCAAAAACAATGCTCCTCCTCCCACAACATTTGACTTGCGTCAGAGCGGAACTATGATGGCATCTTCTCATGATCTGCCAATAGGCCTCAACCAGATTTTCGATCGCCTTGATGACCAGGATGCCATTATCAAATCTCTCTCACGCCAGGTCGAGAGTCAATATACAGCCATCGGGCAGCTTACCCAGTGCATTCATGCCCAAGTGAATAGCAATGAACGGGTTGTTGCTGGTCTTCGGCAAGTTGAGCGTGCCATGGAGGGCCCGTTAGGAGGCTGCCGACAGCAGTAGTCGAAGTAGAACCATATGGGTATGGCTGAGTGTACATACTCACTTCAAATTACTGTATAAGCAATCCATGAAGCTCAATTATTTGAGTCGGTGGTCGATTTGCAATGAGGAGTATGACAAAATGCATGGTGCCTTTGTAATAGAAGTCCTAGTTTCTCTCTACCTATATCTATCATCACGTACATCTTGCCTTGATCTTTCCAAATTCGAGCTCTATAGTAGCCTTGAAACTCTGCTTGTTTCTTGGTACTCAGGATACTGAACCAGAGTACATGATGCAACCACAGTAGATGGCGGCTGAGCTGACTCCAATCATCATCAGACTTTTTACAAACAGTTTACTGTAGTCAAGGACAATATCCACCTATTATTATTCCGGTCTCCAACTGTACCATATTTCTCCCCTTGGGGGACTTAGTCTCTGACTTGTGATTGGCCAGTTCGCGGTGGGGGAAGGTTTGATAAGCGCATTTTAGCTCCTCACAACGGTTGCCTAAATCGTTGCTGGATCCCCCGGGCCAAGGATTCATAATTCGTGCAAGGTAAATAAAAGGACAACATGGTTTCCTATCGTGCCGCCAGGCTAGAGGATCTAGCCCAAATCCGCACCATCAACACACATTATATTTTCAATACTTCGCTCACATTCGTGCGAACCCCACCACCCTTTGAGTCATACATCGTCAAACTGAACGATCTCACATCCCGAGGTCTCCCATATCTCGTTGCAGTGGATGATGAAACACGTACAGACGATGGAAATGATCTTGTCCTCGGATACGCGTCGCTTTCTCCCTTTCGACCACAGATGGTTTCATACGCTCCAACTGTTGAGCTCACTCTGTTCATTCACCCGGAGCATCAATCGCGCGCAATAGGATCATCCCTCCTTGCGCAGTTGCTTGGGAGTGTTGAAGCTGGCCAAGTCCAGCATACCTGTGATGGATTGGGTAGTCAAATTGAGTCGACTGACCAGATCGATGAAAATGTGTCCACTGGTAGGACTCTGGTCAGAAATGTTATTGCCGTGATGGCTGTGGATCCTGAAGGGAAGGACCGGGGCGAAGCTTTGCGGACATGGTATCTGAAACGAGGGTTTGAGCAGTGTGGTCGAATGAAGAAGGTTGGGTTCAAGAGAGGGAACTGGTAAGAACGCCAATTGGAAGGAAACTAATTAAACCTATGACTTGAAGCTGACAATATACATTAGGATCGACACGGTTTGGCTCCAATATTCTATGCCAGAGTAGATTGGAACCTTGCAATCCTTGGGTGAGAAGCCTTCGCCAATTCCGTATTGCTCAATCTGCGAGCATGCACCCTCATTCCACCTGGACCTCTTGACTGTCCGTGGCACGATTTCCATCGAGGACGCTCACCTACGTTGTATGTATTTGTTTAACGGGCTTATTATTTTGTAGCTAAGTCAACCATCGCCACGGTTGCGATATTTCTCTCTTCCATGTGGGCGTGTTATGTTGTTTGCAAATATCACTGTCTAGTATCTAACAAACCACCGAGTCGGCTCATCGGGAATACAGCAGCATTTCCTATCTTGGTGATCCAAGTCATTGCCCGTATAGTCCAGAGTATCAGAAAGATCGCATGGATGGTGAGCAGTGATCTTTTCGTCTCGATATTGAGAATCAGAAACCGAGAAAGCGTTTTACGAATCCGAGAAGGAACAATAGTTATTCCAACTTCAACAAACGGCTCAGATCACGTGGCTTGGTTTGCCAGCGCCAACATAATTTCGACATTCCATTCAAAGGAGCTTCCTAATCAGACTTGCGCGAAGCATCTAATCGCACCGTACGAGAACATCCGCATCGCAACAAAAGGTCGTGCGGGGTGACAGAGTCACCATAGCACAAGCTCCCCAGGGTCAACCTGACGCCTTGAACGAAGGCCGGTGTATTTACCTAGGTCTGGCCATCTTTACCGGTCGGTCTCTTATTGTTTGAAGACCCTCTGAATGAATTCTAGGGAATCTACCTTACCAGGCTAGCCCTTACGACATCGAGAAGCTCCTTGCCGCCAATGGCTTCGACCAGGTAGAAAGTATCCACATCTCGGTTGATCCTGTGAGCGCGAAGAACCCCGGCTATTGCTTCATCGACATCCCCGACAAGGCCACTGCCAACCGTGCTGTTACGTCCTTGAATGCACAAATCAACGGAAGTTCCGTCAAGGTTGGACCATGCGAGCCCAAGAAACAGCAAAATCATGGCTTTAATCGCGAGAACGAGTACGCCTTTAATCGATGGGGTGATTGGAACTCCACCCGCAATAACGGGGATGCCACTAGTCGGCCTAATAATGGTCGAGGCATTGAGCAGGGTCCAACCGGGGCTCTGCATCATTTCGAAGATATAGTAGATAACAAGGGGAGGAGACTCTTTGTCGGTGGCCTGGACAAGATGGTCAATCAAGCGCAACATAATAGTGAAATCGCCGAAATTTTCGCGGACTTCAAACCGTGAGTTGGGCCCTTCCATTCCCACGCTGCAATCCCCCTCCGCTAATCTAGAAACTCACTTCAGGGTCGCCATTGGCAAACGCATCACCCCAGAAGAGTACACAAGATCGTTCCCGGGCAAGCACCACTACTGCTTCGTGGACTTTCAAACGAAGGAGAACATGGATGCTGCCATCAAAGCGCTCAATGGCACCATTTTCATGGGAAGTCCGCTGACGATCAGTGTAGCAAGGGCGAGGCCGAAAGCACTGAAGATCGTCGTATGTGTCTGGGAAACAGCACCCCCGTGAGGATGAAAATAAAGTCTCTTATTCAGACTATATGGCTGGATCAAAGGCCCTTTAATCCAGTGACTGGCGTAGGAGGGATAACTAGTGACTTTAACAGGACAACATATTGATATTCTGGGCAAATCATTAGCTTGTTGTATAAAGTAGCCGGGCAGACGGAGAGCACTCATGAATAGCAGATTTTCGAAACAGTCCCCTATCGTTGAAGGTTCTGACGGCCCAACCACATACACCCAATATGCATGCGTAGTGGAGTGTGACAATGGTTCATTCTCCAATATCGAGGATTTGACTACTCGGTCTTCTGTATCACTAGCCACTTTCTTATCCAGCTCAGATAACAATTCCTTAAGCTTGAGACCGCAAAATATTTTGACTGCTAGAAAGTCGGCTCATCATCCCAGCAGAATGATCCGACAACGGAAAACTTTTTCTGATTAGTCGAAATGCACTGCGGCTACAAGGAGGTCAGCACTAAATCCTAAGGGGAACGCTAAGAATGAACGAAGAAAATACCCATGGCGAGATTATAAGCCACCTGAGTCTTTTGCGCCGCTTGCTATGCAGTCATCATCGCGTAAATCATAAATGCTGTGTTACACGTTCACACTCCGTGTGATGGCATCCGTTTTCTACTGTTATATAACAGCCGCTAAGCGATCAATTTCCGAGAACCCCCTCTTTGTCATACATTACGCAGAAGTGGGATTTTTCCTGTTGCGATAGTATATCCCTGATCTAAAGCAATTTCAAGGCATATTTTCTTACGTTCCCGACTACGGAGTACAATGAAGCGGAAACTAACCAGCGAGTACTGTAGTAATAATTGAAAACAGAATACAAAAGGGGATTCCGGGGGCCGTCATTCAGCCGCGGGGAAAGAGAACAGGGGGTCAAAGCGAAAGCTAATTCATAGAATTACCCGTAATATCACGAGTGTCGCGCGAGTGTCGCGTGATTGACCCGCAATCCAGGGTCTTTCCACTTGTCAAGACTCAAGAGAATCCGGGGTGCTCGTCATTCTACACTGCAACGAGGGAATCGCATATAATGATGAAGGCTAATAATACACATATTGGGGCCAAAGACATGCTGCAAGGCAGCCCGTGGAGACCAGTGCTCTAATAATCAAAGCAAAAGGCTGTTGGCTTGCTGATGGAAAGACGCTAGAGAGGATCCAAGGGCAAGAACAGTACTGCAGACATAGCCCTCTTGGGGTCCAAATCCACGCTTATAATCATACAGTGTACTCATTGTCTTGTGTAGGATCGACCGACGGGCGCAATGCATACCGTTCGAATACACAAATATAGCACAAACTACTATGCTAATTCTTGGCAACATAGAAGTAGTTTGGGGGCAATGATTCAAGAAAAGGTAAGACTCAAGTTGCAGAACCAGAGAACAAAGCTTCCATAGTGGATTCTGGAAGCCCACTCGATCGGCAAGATTTGCTTAGCTTAAGGGGTTCGGTCGGATGACTACAGTAGCTGATTTCAGGTAGATTTGGATACGATGTGGAAAAAAAGGTTCTCGCAAGAACGACCTTATGAAGAAAGAAATTTGCCATGTGTCTTGGGGTTCAGTTACATCGCCATAAAATAATGTCCAGGTAATAGGTATGACATGATTTAACTAACTTTGTTCCTGGAGCCAACGAAGTCATGCATCGAAGGTCTTGGCGGCTGCTTGACCTGCCAAGTTCCCATCTGTTTCTCTACACCCGGTTGCAGTGATTGTTATTTTTGTATTTTTCGCCGCATGGCAGTTAAGCCTTGCAAGCCAAGATTCCTGTTGGTACAAACGTGACAACACATATTAGGGATCTCTATGTAAAGAAGTACTGTACTTCTGATAATATTAATAATTCGCAGACTTTGACAAGCTTTGACCCGGATGCCAAGCTGGGCCTTTTAATATTAAGTGATGGATCAAGCGGATCCAAACTTTGACCGAAGGCCGTCGGAAACGAGGGTCTGTGCTTTCCGAAAGTCCTCCGTACTCGTAGTAAATACGACTGTGTATCGTAAGCACTAGAAGTGACTGGTGCAAAAACCAATTGTGGCGGAGACTACAGTACTTACTACTATTACTAGACGGAGAACGGAAAGAACGGAGGGCTGAAAGAGAAGGAAATCCGGGACTAATGCCTAATCAAGTAGGCGGTGCGATCTTTTCGGCTGCTAAAAGAAATCTAAAATCTAAAATCAAGTCCCAGTCGCTTTGTCCCTTTGAGCCGCAGTCCGCAGTCCGCAGTCCGCCCCTTTTCAGTAGCTGATCGTGTGTCCAATTATTATTCGTAAATTAGGGGCGGCCTGTATTCCTGTCCACATCCTAGAGTGAAAAGCCGCGAGCTGTCGATAGTCCACCACTACTCCGTACAAAGGATACCAAGGATAATTATCCACCCCCTAAAAACCCACCTTCCTGGCCCGGACAGGACGTGATTCAAGTTAATCGAAAATGGCGGAAGGACAGATCTCCGAGTGGGTTAGAGAGAGGCCGATGGAGTTCTGTAAGCTCTTATAGCGGCCTATAGGGTCCCATTATTGAGGAGGCCTTTGCGAGCCATTATTGACGGGCTATGTACTCCGTACTCCGTACAGAGCAGTCATATTATTATTGGTGACCACACAGTCAGGCCCCGAGGCAAATAATAACCTACTCACGTCATACTTGGACCCTTTTGTTGGACCCTGCATTGAATAATATGACGCGGGTTTTGACCTGTAGGACTGAGGGGGTGGATGGCCTAACCGTGAGATTTGCCCAATCGGTCTCAACCGTCCAACACTACTCCGTATTCATCGCCACGTTGGACACTTGGAGTCGTGCAGGAAACAAGCGAGACTAGTTGTGGGGAAACTAAACTTCGCACGGAGCCTTCGGGCCACTGACAGTATCCGAAAAGGTCTCACACGAAGAGTTTCCAATTCCGCACCAACCAATAAGCTCGTCAGGGACACCCGCTGAACCAATAAAATGCTCAAAAAGCCATGACACAAGTTCACAACGAGGTTAGGTAGGAGGAACAAGGCTTTTCAAGTTGCTGGTCGGTACCCTTAGTGTGCCCCCCACAGCCTCGTTTGGGCAAAAGACCGCATGACCCTGAACCTTTTTGAAAGGGCCAAGATGCACTGGATGAAACCCTGGACTGGGGCTTGCAGCTCCACAGCCAAATTCCCACGCCGCTTGGCCAACTGTCGTAAATTGGGACCCTTTTTTTACGGTGTAGAGGCTTTTCGGCGGATGGAGACGACTGGCCCTTCGCCCATTCTTTCCCCATGTTCTATATTATTTATTATTAGGTCCGCCGCTCGCTCGAGCCGGACTCTCCGAGGGAGATTTTCATTTCTGCTTTTCGTGGTTTTTTTCTTGTTGGATAATTTTCGCTCGTTTAGCAGCAGCAGCTGTATAGCATATACACACACATACACATACGTACCCACGAAGGAGCCACTTGTATGGCATATCCCATGTCGACCTGCTAATATACATCCTCGCCAACATGTTGCGTCAATCCAATTCGCCGTGGACCGAGGCCGGCGACTCCGCCGCGATGCTAGGGGGTTCTGGTGGTCGACCAATGGCCTATTTCAACTACTTTTGCTGCGCTCTGCCAGCTCGTGCCTGTACAGCGGCCTTTACTTGGGAATCCTCCAAGAAATTTTGGTTTAGCTACCTCACTGTTTCAACAATTTGCGCCAAAATCCTGCATATCTACGCTCATGCCGACTCCATCAAAGCTAAACACTTGTTCCTATGGGGCCCTACATTCTTTGTTCAAGACGCAATTTTTCTTTTGATAGTATTTGCGCTCACTCGCAACTTCCAGCGAGTCTGGCTGCGCTATACGGCTTCGACGACAGTTATTTTGGGGACGTAAGTAGTGTATACTTCCATATTAGGATGATTAGAGCTTCGCTGACATGGAACCTTTCTATAGATTGATCCTCTCCACGATGGCCGCCGCTAATACCTCATTCTATTTCACCACCGGAGCTGAAATTCACTGGCGACAAGCAGGTGGCTTCAACCGCGATCCCGCTTCGATCCATACCTTGCTTACCGGGTTGACTGGCCTTGTTATTGTCGATGTCCTATATATTGTTGCAGCCGGCTTGACAACACCATGGATCTACAACGGCGTAAAATCGATGATCTCCATTTGGGGCTCAATGATCAAGTCCATGTTCAAGCCTCTCGCACCATACGTAAAGGCTGGTGTCAACAAGGCCCTTAGCCGCTGGAGCAAGGGCCGGGAGGTCTTTGAGAGAATGAAGATCTACGAACCCGTTCCATTGAGCGACTACGATGAGGAGGAAGATAAGGCCACGCCTAGCGGTGCGCCACTGCTGGATCACCCACCCCAAACTCTCGAGAACAGACGCTGGAATCTCCACTGGGCAAAGAGCGGTGGCTGGAAGCGCGATATTGACTGGAAGCTCTGGTTGAAGCGCGCTCTTGTGGTCTTCCCTACGGCATATATCTTCTTCGTACGCTTACTCCGCCCATCGCATTCGTCCTACGGATTTCTCTCTCAGACAGTCATCATCACTCCATTTGCGGGTGTCGACTCGGAAAGCAAGCTCGCCCATATGTTCAAGGATCGTACCTTGGGTGGTAAAACGACTGCTCTTACCGCGGTTCCTAAATTCGACTGGCTTCCTAAGGGCAAGTTCCCCGGTTTCCGCGACTGGGAGGATAGAGCTCGGTACTCCCACTACAACTCGACTGAGGATCCCCTGCATATCTCCAACCTGGATCTCGACATTTTGAAGCCTATCAAAGCCGCTCTCGATAGCGGCGATGTCAAGATTAAGCATATCTTCCTCTTCAAGATGGAGAGCACTCGCTATGATGTCTTCCCCCTCCGCAATAACACATACCTATGGAATAGGCTTCAGAAGTCCTACAAGGATAAGAAGGTTCCTCAAGATGTACAGGATCGCCTCGTTAACCTTACCCGCACTGCCGAACGTATCACCGGATCGCATTCAGGATTCCACCGAAATGAAACCATCAAGCCGTACGGAGGTATCAACTTGCACAATTCTTATACCGGAGGAACATTTACTTTGAAGAGTATCGAGGCAACCACCTGTGGTGTTGAGCCTCTCGTCGTCGATTTTAACCACGAGTACGAGCATCACATCTACCAACCATGCATGCCTCACATTCTCGATATGTTGAGTGCGACGACAAACAACAGCAAGAGCGATGACTTTACCGACTGGCCCTGGCGCCCTGCTTTCATGCAGTCTATCACCGATACCTACGATCATCAAGACCGCCTTACTCCCGCCATCGGCTTCAAGCCCGAGAACATCGTGACCGTTGAGTCTATTGACGAGGAGCGTGCTAACGACACATCTTGGACTGCGGAAAAGTTCAACTTCTGGGGATACCCTGACTCTTCACTTGCTGTTTACTTCCGCGAGGCTATTGAAAGGGCTGAGCGTGATCATGAGCGTCTTTTCTTGACTCACCTTACCGGCATCACCCATCATCCCTGGGATACACCGAACGGCACCTACGAGGAGCTTATTGGATCTCAAACGAATGCGTTTGGTGGCAAGAATGACGGTCTGAACCGCTATCTCAACACAATTGGTGTTAATGATCGCTGGTACGAGGAGTTTTTGGATATTTTGGAGGAAACTGGCGTTGCCAACGAGACCCTTATCGTCATGACTGGTGACCAGTAAGTTCCTTTTCCGTCGCAAGAGATGGAATCATGCTGACTTTCTGATTTAGCGGTCTGTCGCTCCCTGAAGATGGCAATGTTACTCCCTACGACAATCCTCTGGAGACCAACTTCCACGTTCCTCTGATCTTTGTAAGTTGTCGTCATCAATCATGCATAGTGTACTGTACTAACGGTTACACCCACAGGCCAACCCTCGTCTTCCCGTTATCCAACTCAACGCATCCGTCTCTTCCGTCCAAATCCTACCCACCATCCTTGATCTCCTCAAGAACTCCGGTTCCCTCGACGAATACAGCACACGCGCTGTTGGCGACCTCCTACCCATGTACGAGGGCCAGTCCATCCTTCGCCCAATCATCACCCACAATGACAAAACATCCTACTACCAATTCACCGTCATGAACACCGGTGGCTCCATGGTCGCCATGCGCTCCGCCGACGCTCCCTATCGTCTCATCGTCCCTCTCGTCCCGGAGGTCGAATTCCGCTTCACCGACCTCAGCAGAGACCACCAGGAAGAAAAACCCATCAAAGCATTCGATTTCAAACCCTTCAAGAAGGCCATCGCTGAAGATTATGGCGAAGACGCCGCTAAGTGGGTGCACGATGCCGCTCGCGCTGCTCAGTGGTGGGTTACCGATAACTGGAACCGCTACGAGTATAACCCGCGGGCGCCGAAGAAGCCTCATCAGCCGTGGCCGAGCTCTCACAAGGATCCTTGAACAAGACAACACGTCTCTACAACGACACAACGCAAACTCGCCACTCGGCATCATCTTTTTTTTCTATCTATATATACCAATTTTTGTATGATTATGGACTCTCGGAATTATTCCGATGGCTCTGACAAGCATGGCGCACGGCACATATTTTGTTTTTCTTTTTCTGTGTATATATTCACACCTACCGACTAGGATTGCATATTTGGGGGCGACTGAAATAGTTATTAATGATCATATCTTGAAATCATGAACAGCTGTTTCCTAAGCGATCGCTCATTACTTGCATATCCCAGATCCTTCCACCGCTAAGATATAAACCAAGTAAATAGCCCAAGATCACCACCCGAATCCCAGCTCCGATCTCGCGATCGCAGAAAACCCCAAAAAAGCAACAATAGCAAAGTTGACACTTGATTCGATAGCGTCCATGTTCTTCAAGGCCTTCAATGAATCACCCGCATCACACTGCTGCATGAATCTCCCAAAGTGGTCCCCGCCTACACCAAATTAGGCTGCCGTATCCGACGGTCCGCCCCTGGTATCGGAGGGCGGCCTGGCTGGCTGATCATGGAGATCATCGTTCATGCAACTACTCCCCCGCCATCCTTCCTCCCCCTCCTCTGCTCTTCAGCTTGGACTGGGGCTGTTTTCAGTTCTTTAATTCCCATTGCCAAAGATGGAGGTTTCGCGGCAGGCGCCGTGGCTTTGCAATTTTCGCTCTTCGGAGACTTTTATTGTGATTGTGGTGTCTATTGCTATTTTTACTGTAAGTATTTCCATCGACTTGCGAGGTTTTACGGTCGCTGACTCTTCTGAATAGGATGTTTTTATCTATGGCATGGTATGTCAGCCAAGAAAGCCCCTGGGGGAAAGATTGTCATTATTGACTCGCTCTCACAGATTGTGCCAATTGTTCCAATTGCATTGGTCAAACGTGCTGGCGCTCGTGAGGAAGAAGGTATTTTTTTTTCACTTTGTCCGATACACATACACATCCCGATCGGCCACTAATAGCTTCACAGCTCAATCCTGGGTCTCAATATTGCTGGCTGTCTACGGTGCCACCCTCCTCGTGGGATCGCGTGGGTTTTTCTTGCGAGCATGGTATTCTGCTGTGTAACAAGCTGACCCATCACAGCATTATTCGGATATTTCGCGGACCACTGTCGCCTACGAAGACTTCCTTTCATTGTTGGCTTGATTGCATTGGGGGCTTCGACGGGCCTCTTCGTCATTGCTCGATCTCTACCTGTACTTATCATCGCGAGAGGGCTCCAGGGATTCTCCGGTGCCGCGGTGTGGGTTGTCGGCCTCGCTATTATCGCTGACAATGTACCCCCAGACCGGGTTGCGGAGGCCATGGGCCATACGTCAATTGCATTGACATGGGGTGCTCTCTTAGGACCGACTATTGGTGGCGTGATGTATGAGAAGCTGGGCTTTTATGGAACCTTTGCTATTCCTGGTGTATTGATTATCGTGGACGTGGTGCTGCGATTTGCGATGATCGAGGAGTCAGGTAAGGGACCTGGAAGTCATGATCTCTTGCACTGAAGCTAGGGCTCTGACATATTACCCCAGCAGTGATCCAACCCGTCAAGGCAGGACTGGAATCGGCAGTTGATGGATGTCCAGGCCCACTGTACGGCACGTTTGGCCGTCAAGAGGATGAGTATTCGGGATATTTCTCATCTGGTGAAGAGACGGCCAGCGAGCAAGGTCCTCTGATCAGAGCTTCTAATCCTTGCTTCGAGCTCCCTCGCTTGACCTATGAAAATCAAGCTACGGTTCTGGACCTCCTCCGGACCCCGCGTCTACCCCTTGCGTTGATTGCGACAGTTGTGATGGCCATCATATTCTCCGCCTTGGAAACGGTCAGTTGTCGTCACTTGGACCGCCATCACTTACCAGAAAGCACCGAGAATACTAACATGAGATAACTACTAATCGCAGACTCTACCACTATTCGTCATGGACACGTTCAAATGGTCATCCAGCGGCGCAGGCTTAATTTTCGCAACTACCGCCATCCCAAGCTTCGCAGGAGTCTACGTCGGCAAATTGATCACTCGCTTTGGCGCGCGTATCCTAGGAACTTTCGCATTCGTAATCGCAACCATCTCTTGGATCGCGATGCGATTTGTGCAAAGTAACACACCCATAGATATCACTCTTCTGGTTGTGCTTTTGCTTCTCCAGGGTGTGTCGATTGTATGTGTGGAAATCACCGCTATGACAGAGGTCTCGCAAGTAGTTGGAGACTACGAGATTGATTTTCCCGGGGCTTTTGGGGATAAGAGCCCCGTTGCTCAGGCTTATGCTTTGTTCAATATGGCTTTTGCGGGAGGTCAGCTCCTAGGACCGATTCTGGCGGGGGGAATTCGGGTCTGGGCTGGCTGGAATACTATGACGCTCATTATAGGATTGGTGTGTGGTTTGACGGCTGTACCAATGGGGTTGTTTAGTGGTGCACCATTGAGGGATGGGGAAAATATGTGGGAAGATGAAGTATAGAGGATACTTGTGTGCTTTGTCTAATTTATTAGACGCTGCAGGCTTCTGTGCAAAAAAGATATCTCAGGTAGACGTGAGTATTGGAATCTCAAAAAATTATGCGAAGAGTAAATCGATCTGTGCCTGGAAATTCAGGCGTCGAATGTTTGGCGCGACCATATGGCAGGAACGACGAGAGCCGCATCATTTGTTTTCATCTTCATCCACTTCCACGCGTTAAACTTTGCTACCACTCAACGCTACGCTTTCCAGAGCCCTCCTGGATCACCTCAGTCATGGCCCATAATGATATTTATTGTGGCTTGTGCGGGGCAGCTCTTTCCATACCATTGTTTAGTGCAACTGATGCCCCAGATGAGAGTGGGCCGGGTCATGGCCGACCCGGGATCGAGGATATGCAATGGTTGGAAGACGTCCGCATACTCTATCAGAGCACCCATCGTACCATGAATTTCGACAGGTCTGTTTACATTCGAAATGATACGTTGGTTGAACTTCTAACATGTTTGCTCGTAGTGCGCATTTATCGTCCATTGTCACCCGTCGCGACGACGACGGGTGGTGGGAGACGACAAGATATCTTCCACATGAGGATGAGTTTGAAAATACAAACCCAGATGCTTTCATAGTTTTTTCACCGTATGTGCGATTCGGTTTAAACTTAAGAACACGACTCTAACTACAAGAACAGATACATGGAGGGGAGGTATCATTCGACTCCACTTCATGATGCTTGCAATAAGCTCCTGGCAAAATTCTTGAACTACTTCGTGGGCACTACACCAAAAAATTATCTTGGAGTGCTTTTCGAGACTTTACGAAGTTTCCACGACAGATCGTCCGACTTCTACACTGCAAAAATAAAGTACGGCAAGATCTCAAAGCAACAGGGCCAGTTCTGGTATCCAACCCTTACCACCAAAGCATTTGTTTATGATCCGTTCTTCACATCTCCAGAACTGAAGAGGTATTATGACAACTTGCCAGAGATTGGAAATGGCGGGGAGGAAAGAGATGATTCCTCAGTCTGCTACATGAAGACCACCTCGAAACCAGACCCATTCCGCAAGCTTCCGGCAGAGCTCCTCATGATGATTCTCATGCATCTTCCCGCGCGATCAATTCGTCAGCTCAAGCTTGCCAGCGTCACAATAGTACAACTTCGATTGCCTGGTAGCTTTTGGAAACAAAAGCTCAAGCGTGACATGCCTTGGCTTTGGGACTTTCCTGGTCCAGGTACTGAACAAACGCTGAAGAATCTGGATTGGCTGCAGATTTACAAGGACATTCACGTCGGAAGCCAAGGCAACGGAAGGAGCCCGTTCTTCAATCTTGCCAATCGGCATCGGATATGGAGGATTTCCGAGCAGATTGCACCTCGTTTTGTGAAGTGCCAGGAGGAAATTGCTAAAGCGAGCGAAAGAGAAAGACCACTTGCCTTGAAAAGCGAACGGGGAATGGGACTGTGGCCGCGCCTGGACTGGCCTTGAGCCTCACAACATTTTGCAACATGAAGCATAACGTTGATATGCGGGAGCGCGCGGTCTTGGTGTATTAATATGTTTACATTTTCCCTAATGCCATCCTTATGTTTTTACAGGCTTTGAACTTCAAATCCCGACCCCCAACAAATTCCTACTGTAGAGGGCACACGAACTCATGAAAGTAAATGAGCGGAACATACCCAAATTTTGGAGTGCAAAGGGATCCCACATCACGAAATAAGGAGACAAGTGGGTGCAATTCATCAATTTATCACCCGTCACTTTCTTGATTAGTCTTCGCCCCCAATTCGGGTCTTGGCAATTCTGCATCACCACGCCGCAAGTCAGAGAGTCGATCATCGTAGCGAATTTGGCAGTCTGAGAGGTAATGAAGACATAGCTCGCCTGTCTTGTTGACGCTGCTCCTAGGGGATTTTGGTTGCAAAAGTAGCCTTCTTCGCGGTACTTTCGTCACCCTCATGTGCACTTTCGGAATGGGCCGAAGGGGGAGATGATTGGCACCCTCTGGGTCAAAATCTCGCAACCATTACATTTATGTTCTTCACTGGCCTCGAGATATCGTGCCAGAATGAGTGTGGTTGGCACGCCTGATGAATGTGCATACAGTCGCTTGTATGACATGCCGAGGGGTGAACCGGGAGACTAGACCAAGTGTGAGTTGAACTTGGACACCGCGGCTGATCCAAAATCAAAATGGAAGTCTCTCTAGAGATAAAAGATAGGCCAAGAGTGATTGCCGTCGAGTTGGGGTATGAACGGATTTGACGTATCGAATGCAACATGATAACCTGATAAGCGACAGCGCGTGCGGGGTGTGCATGGAGAGGGGTAACTTTGTACAACCTCCAAGATAAAAGCTTCCTGTTGAGGATTCATTCACGCTCAAACTACAACAATTTACCTCGTTGACCACGCAAAAGACGAGTATCTCTCTCCGAATTCCTATCATAATGGCCGATATTGAGTATTTGAAAGGCCTTGAGGCGGTGCGGGAGAGGGCTCACCTGGTGCTTGGAGCGGCCGAGAGGAACGAACTATCCCACTTTGACTATGATTCGTCAAAGATGTTCGAAGTGGCAGATTTTGTTGCTGGTGTTATTGCAGTATGTCTATCAGCCTGACTTGTGTACGATAACTGCCACTAACGAAGCGAACGCAGCGAGACTTTGGCCCAGATCGATTCGACCAGATTCCTCCGCACGGCAGGTGGCAACACTTTGATGTTGGCGGCGTTGCTCGTATCGACAGCTTGGTCAGACAATGGAAGCTCAAGGGACTGAACAGACTCGAGACTACGCGTCGACTGATCGATCTTTTCTTTGTCGCGGTTCTGCTCGATGCTGGAGCTGGAGATGTCTGGAAGTTCGCCGAGCCCAACACTGATCAAGCGTATGGCAGAAGTGAAGGTATAGCCGTCGCATCTCTATACATGTTCAAAGCTGGGGCTTTCTCAAGCAATGGGGGGAATGATGTTGAATTGGTTGATGGTCAGTATCTTCTACTATCTTGGAATCATGTGAAGAAGAATCCTCACATTGGCACTAAAAGGTCACGCTTTACTGGCTCTGGATGTTGCTAGCTTCGAGCAGCACTTTCAAATTACAGATAAGAACCCCCTTGTTGGAGCTGCATCTCGCGTCAACTTGTTGAAGAGCGTGGGATCCTCTCTTCTGAGTCTTCCAAAGTTCTTCGGTGAAAATGGTCGACCAGGAAATCTTGTTGGTATGTTTAAACGCGATATCACCCCGTTCACCACGTTAATACCTCCTCTGTAGACTATTTGGTTCAGCAAGCGGGCGAATCAAAGGAGTTAGACTTCAACACTCTTTGGGCTATTTTGCAAGAAACACTCCTACCAGCCTGGCCCAGAAACCGCACAAGGATTGCAGACATCCCGATCGGCGACGCTTGGCCTCTTGAAATCCTCTCAAAACTCAACGCTGGAAAGGAAAATAGGAATGAAAATCTCACTCTACATATTGCACCATTCCACAAGTTGACGCAATGGCTAGCCTATTCACTCACTGTACCTTTCATGCGTGTGCTTGATATGCAGTGGAAGAATTTGGAAAAGGGCACCGGGCTTCCAGAGTATCGAAACGGAGGCTTATTCGTCGATCTGGGTGTCTTGAAACTCAAAGAGCAAGCTTTGAAAGCTGGCTTAGCCACATCGCAAAATGAACTTCCCAGCTATGAGGCCACGAGCGATGTTATAGTCGAGTGGCGAGCAATGACCGTGGCTCTTCTCGATAAGCTGCATGAACTTATCGGTGCGCATTTCGCCAGCCAGGGTGTCAAATTGAGTATGCCGCAGATGCTGGAGGCTGGTTCTTGGAAAGCAGGACGAGAGTTAGCGGCAAAGTTCCGCCCGGAGACTAAGTCGAGTCCCATATTGATACAAGGCGATGGCACTCTGTTCTAGAGTCAGATACGTCATAATCTAGCCTCAGAGGCACACCTATATACCAAAAAAAAATAATACAGCTGTCGCTTTCTGAGAGGAACTGTTTTCCCCTATTATTTGAAGATCTATCTCCGCTTCAGCCATATCTAACATCTTTGAGTTTCTCCCCAAACCAGTCATCTGTAGCAAGCGATTCCTCGGGTGCAGCAAAGTTCATGATGGTGCTCTTCGTTGTTGTGTACGCATGATAAGCGTCAATTCCATTCTCACTACCAACACCGCTCGCTGCTTTGGCACCTCCCCAGGGACTACTGGGATCATTGCGATGATGGGTGTTTACCCACACGATTCCAGCCTCGATCTGCTCAGACACTCTGAATGCCCTGGAGAGATCCTTCGTCCAGATACTAGCTCCCAGTCCAAATTCAGTGTCGTTCGCCAGGCTCACAGCCTTCTCCTCGGAATCAAAGCCAACAACGACAATCACTGGCCCGAATGCTTCTTCTCGCCAGATCGATGATTCGATGATGCTTTCGTTGTCTTTTCTGGACACGAGAAGCGTAGGCTCGTAAAAGTACCCTTTTGAAAGATCTGATCCATCAAGAGCACTCGTTCCTGTCATTCGTTTGGCTCCAGCGTAAGTAAAAGCCGTTTCGTTAGCGATAGACTCGTTCACAAGCCTCTCAACATTCTGAAGCTGCTTTGCGGATACAAGAGGCCCCATCATTGAATCCGGATTTTGAGGGCTCCCTATTCTCCTCGTAATCTTCTTGATCTTGTCCACTAGGTTCCGCAGGAGTCGATCCTTGATTTTTGAGTCCACGATAATTCTCGTGCTGGCGATGCACGTCTGTCCGCTCGCAATAAAGCTTCCGAAGGCAATACCATTCGCAGCAACGTCAATATCCGCATCCTTAAATACAACCAAAGGTGCTTTGCCTCCAAGCTCTGCAGTATATTTAGCCAGGTTGCCGCCAACAATTGACCCTATTGCTCTTCCTGCCACTGTTCCTCCCGTCACGTCGACCTTTCTGACCAGAGGGTGGGACACGAGGGCCTTTCCTGTCGTCGCCCCGTACCCGGGTAGGACGCTGAACACACCGGGTGGAACACCAGCTTGGGCAAGAATCTTTCCAAGCAATAGAGATGTCAAGGGTGTCAACTCGCTTGGTTTGAGGATAACACTATTTCCAGCTGCAAGTGCAGGAGCAACTTTCTTCACAGCAATGAGAAGAGGGTGATTGAAAGGAGTAATTTGCACCACAACTCCAAGTGGTACTCTGTCGATGAAGTTGTGCAGTTTCCCAGTCGTAGGAAGTACCGAGCGCTCTTCGACTCGAAGTAAGGAGGCGTAATATTTGAACCATTTCACCAAAGAGGGAACCTGGGCCTGCATCTCCTTGATCACTCTTCCCGTCTGCTTTGTTTCCAGTGCTATCAATTCCGGCAGAGCATTTGATAGAAGGGATGCGCATTTCTCGAGAACATCGGCGCGGTGGTGACGATTTGCTCGAGACCAAATGCCAGATTTGAATGCAGCGTGAGCGGCAGCGACCGTGGATTCGACATCTGCTTCTGACGCGGCATGGCAACTTTTCGAGATTAGATTAGAGATGACAAGTTTGAGGAAGTTACTCTTACTGTGCAAATATTTCGCCTGTCGCTGGGTCTTCGACGGGAATCCTGTTCAGGATTAGACTTGGTGATAATAATGTGGCGCTTAGAACACTAACAGATCAGCTCCTCCGGTCTTCTCCTCGCCAGCTACCCAGAGAAGATACGTTTCAGTCATGATGGAATGCAAAACAGACTGCGTGAGTGGATGTATCGTGACTTTGGTGAAGGAAGATTGGGGAATGAGGGGAATTGACAGGGACAGCTTCTCACGCCTGCGCTTTCATCCTTATCTCTCGGCGGGAGAGCGGGGTTACCTGCAATAGTTGAAGTCCGATTAAATGAGGGGTTCCTACATAGCATAGCCATGGTGGAGTTTATGTTGCCTCAAAAACTTTATGGTGCTTGAATCTTGATAAATGTCCTAGATTACAGAGATGTGCAAAACTAGATTCACCAATTTGCATTCGCTGATTCTTTCTGGGCCCCACCACGAAGCTAGCTTGAGAAATTGGTAGATCTTAATGGACCTTCGTACAGGACATTACGCCACGGCCATTTTGCCTAAGATGGCAACGGGTGTCGTAACAGAACTCCGTAGTCTTCACGCTAGGCAGGGGGGAAAGGGCAAATTCCGTCCAGATATAAAAACCGAATAACGACGACAGTTTACTAGTTCTGCCAAATATATAGTCAGTCGGTAGCGAAATCAACAGTGACCACCTCTCTCTTTGAGGCAACAAGACCAACGGCCATGTGGAATGAATTATTCAACCGTATTCTGCCTCTGACATGCAGAGCCAGTCGCTGAATGCAATGTATTGATGCCCGATGGTATCTTATTATAGCATTGGGCTGACATGCAACACGTAATAAGAAGCCCCCTCGTGACAGTACGCCGACCTAACCACTCCCCGTAATAGAACTGCGAATAGCCAGCACCCATCAAGCAGGTCCTTAATCATTGATTGCCTGAAGGTATGAGTGTCTCGAGTCCGTCGGGGTTAGAGGGATGGGATAAGTCCAGATTCGAAGCTTTCACAAAACTCCTTCTGTTAAAGAGTGGTAGGCAAGTTGAAGAAGCCTCGGAATTCATTGATATACCTTGCGAGGAGGCAGAGTCGTCTGACCTGAAAAGCGTTGACTCTGTGAACGTGAACATATTGTCGCGATTCAACGAAGACAAACTGAAGAGATACTTTCTCGACAGAATATCCGAACTTGTTGCCAATAGGAAAGGAGGCCACCATGTCTCGTCGTCATTAATGATCGAGTGGCCTGATAGAGTCGATGTTCTAGTGTCAATAAATGCTGGACTCAAGAAAAAGGTGTCGAATGCCGAAACACTCGAGATCATAGCGTCGAACCTGCGAAGAATCTCTAGGCTTGATCGCCGAGGTCGGTGCTATTTCCGATCTTGCAAAATGAGGATTTAACAAAGAATCATAGATCCTATTGCTATTGATACCATGCAAAAGTTGTGGACATATTTGATACAATCTTATAGGCCTAGGCTAAAAGTCTACATATCCGAGGCTGTGCAAGCTTTCAAGGAAATTGGCTTGAGAGTCCCCGGCGATTTGACTCCCGATTTACATGATCACCTGGCGTCTCTTCTCTCGGACCTTGAAAGCTTCCGAGTCCTAATCAACGACGCATCGCGCCTATCCACACAGGTTGGTCTTGAGGAATCAGTTCACAGCGCTTATGATATCTGCCGCAATTACGACGAGCAAGATTTCGGAAAGGTTGTGAGCAAAGTTTCCAATGCCAAGAAGCTCAGAGATGCTCTTGCCTTTTTAGGCAGGCTAAATACGTGCTTCAAAACTTTGATCAGGGCTGCAGAAAGGCTTCCAGGATTTCAGGCCCTCCAGATTATCCCGGTGACAGTTTTACCTGCTGGTAGATGCAAGTCAAAAGAGAACCCAAAACATCGCTGGTCACTCGCGAAGACTTTCTCCGCACTAAGCCTCAACCTGAATGACCAAACCGTGCAATCTCTTTTCAAAACTGGCAAAAATAAGAGCCCTTGGACAACAGTAAAATTGCTCCAAGAATTCGACAAGCTGAAATCGCCGGATTTCCAGGTACACGCCGAAGTACAAGTGTTGTTAGCTGCAAGACGGCATGATTGCACAGGGGCATCCATTTTCAAATATGTGGGCTGCAGTAAACGAAGCTGTTTTCTTTGCTACAATTTTATTCAGAAATATGGGCAATTCGATTCGAGAGGATGTCATGGTAAGCTCTACGATCTTTGGACTGTACCCGAAGTTTCGTGGCTTGCCGAAGGGAGCCACTTGCGGCTTGTCAAGATTCTCAAAACTATCGAGAATGACATAAGGAATTATCTCCTTGATAAAAATAACGATAAACTTCCACATGCTCAGGAGTCCACTGTTGGAGGCTCCTCCATGGCGACCGTAATACATCATTCCGACAATCCCTACACTATGTCGCTCGTCTCGCGGCATCTTGAAGCTCAACGGGCAAATACAATACATGAAATGAGAGAGACATTCAATCCTCAAAGCTTAAGGTGAGCTACATTGATACCGATTTATAGAATCCGCTAACAGGAGTCTAGTCAAGATTTGCCAAGCGAGGAAGGATTCGACACTACTAATTTCATGTCTCTTCCTGGGCAAAAACAGAATATTGACCCAGCAGCGATGCCAGAATCGTATTAGCACGACAGGAATGCGATAATTGCGGTAAAGAGACTTCTCGACATTGTGCACACTGTAGCCGAGATTGGTTTTGCAGCCAGAAGTGTCAAGATCGGATGCCTTTGGCTCACCTTGCCAAGTGCTCTGCTCGCTCGATAACGACTGCCGACATACTCTTTGACGATGTAGTGGAGGATCAAGTTCCAAGAGACGAAGAAACCCGTGAAGCGTTTGGATTCAACCGATGTTTCCATTGGATGGAAGAGTCTCATCTCCTGGGCCTCTACAAGGGCCTTCTTTTGTCCGTCGATGAACCTGAGATAAGTCCGGTTGAACTAAACAAATGGCAAAAGGACGGCATTCTTACGAGGGAGATAATTGAGCGGTTCCGTGCCATGCCAGAAAATAGCAGAGGGGGATATTTCCCGTGGTTTCTTCGAAACAAGCATGTTCTCGACAACCCAACGGCAGTGCCTCAGCTTCAAGGCCGAGGAAATCCCATCCTGCGAGCTCTCGATGCCGCAAGGCCCTACCTAGAGCCCGAAGATCGCGACAAAGATATCCGCGAGCTTCAGCCTAGAGAGAAGCGGGATTGTTTCATTTTCTACGCTTTGGCTCTGGATAGCTCAAGCCCGAACCCGAATTGGGTTGAACTCGATTTGTGGTACGATTTTGGGTTTGTTTTATGCACCGATGAATACTACGAGAAGAAGCTAGGGGTTCTTTATAGCAAGCTTGTCGGTGGTGAAAAATTCTGGACGGACTACGATAAAAGTCTCGGTATTGTTTCCGATTGCGCTGCCAGCTTACCTACCTGCTCCTTTGATGAGTTTTGGCGGGCGTGGCGGGATGGCAGTATGGCAGATCTATTCGGCAGGTACGGTATTGGCGGTGATTTGAATAGGGGCACTGGACATGGATTGGAACGCAGGACTAGACTCTATCATTTGCGAGAGTTTATGGCTTTTCCCGTGGGAAAGCGTGGACTACGCCCTTCGGTGTGGAGACTTAAGCACCTCCTAGCCTTGAATGACAACACACCGCTAACAGGCTTTCCTGAGATTGAAGAAGCTTCACAGGAGTATGGTTTCGGGCCGCAGCTAGATCCAAGAACAACGCTCAGTTTGCGCCAATTCTACAGACAGTTGCTTAATACCGGCGATCCGATTGAGGTCCACAAGGCTAAGGAGAGCGGAGAACTGCTGAAATATGCGGAGAGCCTGTTGAGACTTACCGATGAAAGAGTGCGAGATGTGTTACGGAAAATGGACTCAACCAGACTGACGACAAACGGGGGCATCGACCATAAACTAGCATAGTTCGAACACTAAATTACCTTTTTGCACTTGAATATTCTCTAATGTCACTGTACTGACTTTTGATTGGTAGTTAAATGAAAAATGGCACTCAGTTTTCAAGCTAGCTAGACATGAATGTGAGGCCTAGAGAAAAGAAGAAAGTGTAGATTAGTGAACCTGGTTTTGCACTTCTCTATAGTGCCAGATAAAGCAAGACTCAACTTTCAGGCTGGCAGGAGAGACAAAGTGGCTGACTGAAACGAACAAATATGGATATCATGTTCTAAACCGGGACGATTTTTGTTCCAAGTTGCACTTAACATAGAAGGAGTCCAAAAATCATGACCGTAGTCGTTCTCGGGATCTTTAACAGTTTTTCCAAAAATTTATTCAAAAAGAGATCTTGTAAAGCTTCGAAGAGAAGAGCAGAAAACATGCCAAGACCAATCATGTGCTGTACACAGGCGATAAACACGCCAAAGTTCGATTCCTCAGGCCTGAAATCAGGGGCCAAGGCAAACTCGGTGCCTCAGGGATCCTTTTCAAAGGTCGCAGCATACTGGATACCACAACCTTGAAGATAATAGCCAGTCAACACTCGAGGTCCAAATCCGGTTCCAACATATGCCTTATACGAATTCCCGTATATATCCTTGTCCACGCTCGAGATTTGATATGCCGTCACAGGCGCGTCCCAACCACCGGAGCGAATTCTCTGCCAGACAACGTCGAAGATAGGACCTCCATGCACAGAGTACACATTAACAGAGCTTGCCTTATATCCATCCGAAGCTGGGCCGGTATCAAATCTAGTCTTTCCAAGCGAATATAACGAATCACCATTCCAGTCCGTAGCCGTGCGTTTCCCCACGTCGCAGCGAAACGTACTTGATTTCCCACGACATAGCGGGTAAGAGTTGTGATACGGAGCTGACCCAGCGCAGATACTTTGGCCTTGAGCTGGGACTCTGTCATATCCCTCTGTTGTTGCCAATTGCCCACCGATGCTTTCTCCCAAATTGTTGCGAATCGCGGCTCGCCACTTGGGAGATTGTACGCGTTGAGGACGACCGGGTGATAGGTTTGACCTTTGAGTTGGGTAAAAAGTGTGTCATACTGGATGCCAGTACGACCGTGTCGAGTCATCCAGGGTACGGATGGCCTCGTCTTCTTCCACAGTCCCGAGGAAATTTTTAATTCGTGCCGATGGAGACTTGAGCCGCATACTGGTATCACGTCGTTGTCATTATTTTCACTGCCTTCGACAATCGTATCTTTGCAGAAAAGAATAACATTCTACCTATATATCTAGGTAAGCAACATCACGATAGAATACTAAGAAAAACTGAAAATACGTGAAAGATTGAGAGGGATGGGTTAGATGTGCCAGTTTTCATTACCTCACCAAAAACTCTCTCAAATCAATTCAAATCCAAGTATACTGTCCTCTATACGACTTTGAAATATGTAAGTACCAATACTCAAGCAAAATATAAAAATCAATGTGATGGCTCTGGCCATCTACGCAAGGGAAGCGGGAAAGCAGGAACAATCTCTTGGATTCGACTATGGAGAATCGACAAAGGAACACAAAGGCCTAAATAGGCCGGCAAACACTGGCCCTGGAAACCTCCTGCGGGAAAAACCCGATCGGGGATTTTCCTCCAGAGGGAGACCTCCGGATCTCCATCACAATGTTGAGAAAGATGGTTATAGTTTATCACAACGCAAGTACACTGATCAGGCCACTCCTGACTAATTTAGAGACTCTAACTGTAGCAACCCCATGAAAGGGACGGCAGCTCAGAAAGGCAAGTTCCAGTGGACAGAGAGAAAACGGGATATAGAGGTGTAGTAAATGATTTAAAGAGAGCAAAGCAATCGTTCCCAGTGCCTTCATATACATCTGCTCTCTATTTTATTGTACTCAAAAGGGCTGGCAATGTTGGGGTACACCGCAGTGGAGACGCTCCGCCCTGGACCCATTACGTCAATTTCATCAATGCAAGGTCTCACCTGGACCTGAAAGCAACTCTTCCTCCTACAACATCTACAATCTGCCATCTATGACACTCCGAACCGTCCATCTCATTGCATCCCGTAATGCCGAAGCTCAACGGGCGCATTTTGCGATCTTTGTTCCTGCGGAAGGGGAACCAGAACAAGGAACCCTAATTGAAGCCGCTGGCGCACCAATGGCTGGCTATATGCTGGAATTCAAACGAAATTATTCGCCTTCCAACGATTCCATCGAGAAATACGAGATCATTCCGATCGGGGGGATTGACTCTGCCAATATTGTTGACGACTATTCGGGTGTGAAGAGTGCTGATGTTCATCCAAGGGGTGATATTGAAGTCGTCGCTTCTCAAATTCCGACCGCTGGAATCAGTGAGAACTTCTTGGCACCGATCAACGATGTTAGTATCGATTTGTTTTGAGGTGATAACATGCTAATCTGCGAGACGAGGTGTAGACGACCAACAAGCGAGACCAGGAGTGGACGATGGAGTACATCCGTCACCTCGTGAGTAAACGCCTCATCGGACCCGAGGCGATCCAGATCGTGCATTCGAAGCGGGACCCACCTGGTCATGGCCTGGGCTTCCAGCCCACCTTGCGACGTTCGGGGTGATAACATAGATCGGAAACTGTACAAGTCTACCTACGGCGATCGCGAGAAACGGAACACTGCCGATTAGGTCTTGCGCAGTTCTGTCTGCAACTAGCCATGCCTGATTCGTGTCATTGGTCGATCTTATGGTGTTTCTCGGCAGGCCAATAGCCATTGCCAACTTCTATTTTTGCAAGGTTGTCTGACTGTTTGTCTGTTACAAATTGTAGCATTCCCCCTCGTTGCCATCGATGTCTCTTAGGTAACGCTGTTAGACACGGAAGATACGGATGAAATCACAGGGCGTAGGAATGGATCGCTAAGAGGCGTAGGGTACTACTGTCTGCGGATAACGCAAGTCAATCTCAGCTTTAGGACATGGTAAGAAAAAGTAAGGAAAATGGCGTAGTTCATCCAAGCAATCCGGTAGAACAAAAATCAAGAACAATATACTCCCGATTTCAATCAACTATTGTAAAACGGAAGGTTATCAGCAGCAATTGTAACAAGTCAAGGATATTCTGGGGGTATAAACAAGATCTATATGTCAACATGATGTTTGGTATATGCCGATTCCTCACTTCTAGCAGTAAAGTTGAGTTCCCATGTTTAGATTGTAGATAGAAAGCAATCTCGAATATGGCATCCGTTGGTATGTATGGAAGGAACCATCTCCTCACTTCTGTATATAATATTCCTGAATTAAAGTCGCCCTAGATTCTAAATCCAGAAGGACCCCAGTCCGCTCCATGCACGGCCCAAGAAAACTTGATTTGCACGCCGTTGGCCCTAGTGTCAAACTGATTTGGCAGCTGTCGGGGAATTTCCAGCGGGTCAGTCCACGCGGCGACGAAGCTAACGGTCGCGGATCGGACGTCATTCACGACCAAAATTAGGGTGACACCGACCATAAAATAACAACCATTCAACCCCCTTTTCCAAATTGAATGCGATGTAAGTAACCAGGCAGCTAAGTATAGGGTGGTCTGCAAGCTGAAACACCATAAACACGGCGCTGCCTTGTATTCGCCTCGATGATATCAGTTATTGCCCGCCATGAAGTGTGTGGCTGACGGCTCCACTATAATAGATTAAAAATGATGAATCGCAGCGATCGGTCATGATCTCATCCAGCCGAGACTCCGGTGGCTTGGGGGTGCTCGACCCTCGCGATCAACCACTCGTATCGCTGCCGACATGGGGGTCCACTGGTCCATGCTGTTTCATTGACATGCTTAGGTCTGCTAACAAGGAAACGACATATCAAGGGTTGGATTCTCGCTTACCATAACTTGTTTATGGACTCCCGCTGTCATTGCTGAGACTTGTACCGTGGAAAGACAATTCTATTGTTCTTCAACCATTAATCCAAGTGTGTCTAGAAGGAGCCATCGAGCAAACAAAGTGATAAAACTTGCTATAGAATAGTTTGCGGTTGTGTACAATGTATAGTTGCACCGTGAGACAGCGGCTCTCTCCAAATAGTAGCATCTGATGTAATGATGATCGGTCATATCAGCGCTGGCATGATACTGGCTAATCCTAAGCTGCATAGTCGACGTCGAGGCTTGCAATGAACCAGATATGATCACGGTCATGAGCCACACAAGATAGGCACATTGACAGGGGGTGACAGCCTGAAACAGTGGGAGGGAGGCAAAACAAGGCGATAATGGAGTCCAAGGCCCCTGCCATATACCCAGGTAACACTCTGATTCGCTCGTGGTTGCTTTATCCAAATAGCATACTTCCATGGCTCGCAATGTGTCAATAACCAGTCAGCCACAATTATGATGATATCTCCGCCTGTCACTTTCTGATACAGCAAGGAATATTCTATTACAAGTGGATTCATTCTCCAGTCCAGCTTGAGTAGGATGATATTCAGGAAGTGGACATCATCATCCTCGCTGCATGGTGTGAACAAAATCAACATCTCCAACTACCGTTCACATTTTAAATACAGTATAACCAAGATCAAGCCTACTCGATTAAACATCCACACTATATGCCCCAGAAAAAAGGTGTTTCACTTAGCACCACTCCGCGTCATTATATACTCCATACTACCACGTTGTGCTCCACATCCTGCCACACCCCCGATCCAGCCACAATCTCACACTAACAGCTCCTATTTGCGATACGCCCTTGTCAGACACAAGGATCGACCAACTCTAGACGCAATTCCATTGACTAGCTCCGCTGTCAGTCCCACAATGATGATGCCAGCGATGATTCTAACGGCCGCCCTGTAGCTATGTGGCTCTCTGCCTCCCCGCTTCTCTTCCCTAAAGTATAGTAGCATTACTGCTTCCTGCACCGTGCAATCTGCGGAAGCCTCTGGGTCGGTTCGATTGCTTGGCTAACCGGGATTGGAGGAAGCCTAGATGCTAGCCATGATATCAAGGCCCATGACGTAGTAGGCTCGAGGATGGTGATACCTGATTGTGAGGGTGCGTGTATAGATTGCTTGGGCTTGTAGGAGCTCGATGATATCAGAATCCTTGAATTCGTTATTATAAGTCAATCTTCTGCTCGGGGTAGCTGAGACTTGTTCATTTTCTTCTCTAAGAATATCCATTATTTTGCATTAGTCGCAAACCTTACCTATCTCTCGGCTCTTGCTTTGTACTATATCAATTTCTACTACCTATTGCCGAAATACTTCACGAAGCTATACGACGTTACTGTTTCAGAGACACAAGCGGTTATTTCTCTCTTGATTTGTCTTCACGACTTGATTATACTGTACGTATTCCATCGCTTCATAGAAGCTTGAAAAGCGCTGACCACATATGACCAACACAGCACTTCCGATCCAAGGTTTTAACGACTGTTTCTCGAATCGAATCTACAAAATGTCTGCTGTTGGAAAAGCACCCAAGGTCGGATCAAAGACCGGTTCTCCCGCCAAGCTGCGCAAGGCCTCCGGTTCCAGCGCTGCCTCGAAGCCCAGCGTCCCAGAAACCCCAGCAAAGTCCGTCAAGAAGACACCAGCCAGAAAGCTTACCCCGAAGGCCCCCGAGCCTATCCAAGACAACGTCGACGACGCTTCGGTCCCTGAGACCCCCTCACCAAAGTCCAAGAAGAGGATGCCTTCCTCCGAACAGCGCCGCCCTACTTCCCCACCCGACGATGCCGTCTCCCAGGCTTCAGGATCCGCAGCTCCTCTGGGGAAAGCTGCTTCTGGCTTGACCAAGAAAGCCAAGGACACTGCTGGACAGGTAAAGGATACTGCTTCTAATGGTGCTGAGACTGTCACCAATAATGTTCCCCTCGACCTGTCTGCTTTGAAGGGTCTTTCCATTGCAGATGGTGGCCAGGTCTTGGGAGATGATGGCACCCCTCTCGGCAAGGTCGTTGAGGGTGACCCTGAGGACCTGGTTGGTCAAACCGTCGGAGACGATGGCGAGATTGTTGACGAGGATGGTGACCTTATTGGCCGCGTGGATATTCTCCACGATGTTGCTGATCAGGCCAAGGATATCCCTGACGACGCTGAGTCCAAGCTTGACGAAGCGAAGAACGTGGTCACCGATTTGGCCCAACTCGAAGGTCTTCCCGTCTCTGATGGCGGCGTGATCAAGAACTCTGCTGGTCAGGTCGTTGGCAAAATTGTGGAGGGTGACCCTGAGGACCTCATTGGATACACCCTCAATGACGATGGCGAGGTTGTTGACGATGAGGGCGATGCTATTGGTCGTGTTGAGCTACTCCCTGTCGAAGAGCAGGAGAAGAACATCCAGGATGCCGCGGGAGACGCCACCGCTCAGGTCAATGGAGTTCATGAGGAAATAGATGATGACTTCGAGGATGCCGAAGATGGCCTGCCAACCGATCAAGTCGAGGAGGCCGCTGATGGTGCCGTCGATGACGGTGAAGATGCGGTGGACAAAGCCGGTGATGCTGCTCCCGATGTCGACGAAGCCAAGGCCACCGCAGATGATGCTGCCGATGAGGCTAAAGATACCGCCGAAGGTGCAGTCGACAAAGCGGAGGAGGGTGCTGGTGATGTCGCTGATCAGGCTGAAGATGCGGTTGACGAAGCTGGCGATGCCGCGCCTGATGTCGACGAAGCCAATGACGCAGCTGAGGATACTGTCAACGAGACTAAAGACACCGAAGATGCCTTTGATGACGCACAAGACGCTGCTGATGATGCCGCCGAGGAGGCCGAACTGCGCATCCCCGACCTTGACACTCTCGAAGGCCTCACTTGCAACAAGCGCGGCTATGTGATCAACCAGGCCACCGGCAAGCCTGTTGGTGAGCTCATCGAAGGTGATCCCAAGAAGATCTCCCGACTGAAGGCTACCCTCGACGACAAGGGTCAGTTCTGGGACAACCGCGGCAACATTATCGGCAAGGTCAAGGCTCTCCCCGTTGAAGACGACAACGATGAGGAGGGACCCTTCGCTGGTCTTGAGGGTCTCGTCGTCGGTCAGGATGGCTGGATTGAGGACGAGAACCAAACCCGTGTTGGTAAGCTTGTTGAAGGCGACGCCAAGAAGCTACTTGGTCGCGGTGTCGACGAGGACGGCGAGATCCTCGATCGTCACGGCAGTGTTATCGGCCGTGCCGAGCGCTACGATGAGCCTGAGCCCGAAGAGGAGGCTGCTCCCGATGTTTCAGTTCTGAACGGCATGCACTGCAACAAGGCCGGTTACGTGATCGGCCCTGAAGGCTTCCCCATTGCCCGCGTCGTCGAGGGTAACCCCAAGGAGCTCGCCGGCAAGAAGATCGAGGATGGCGAGATCTACGACGGCAAGAAGGTTGTCGGTCGTGTTGAGCTTATCCCGGAAGACGAGCTTGAGAGCAAGCCTGAAGGCCCCTTCGCAGGCATGGAGAGCCTGGTCGTGACCAAGGATGGCTTCGTTGAAGATGAAGATGGTGCCATCGTGGGTAAGCTGATCGAAGGTGACGCTAAGAAGCTTCGTGGTCGCTGTGTCGATGAGGATGGCGAGATCACCGACAAGTACGGCAATGTCAAGGGTCGTGCTGAGCCCTACGAGCCCCCAGAGGAGGAGGCCCCTCAGGAAACCGATCTCTCTATCCTTGAGGGCAAGGTGGTCAACAAGAGCGGTAAGGTCGTTGACCCTGCCACTGGCGCTGTCTTTGGTCGCGTTGTCGAGGGTGACAAGCGCCTTGCTGGTCGCAAGGTGGACGGCAAGGGCCAGATCTGGGGCGACGATGGCAAGATCATCGGTCGTGCCGAGCTCATTCCCGGCGCTGAGCAGGAGAAGGCCGAAGGTCCTTTCTACGGCTTCGACAATGCCGAGGTTGGCAAGGACGGTGTCGTCGTCTCTGGTGACCGCATCATCGGACGTGTCATTGAAGGCGATGCTAAGCGTCTCCTGGGTCGCAAGGTCGATGAGGATGGTGATATTTCTGACAAGAACGGCAACACCATCGGTAAGGCCGAGCGCTGGGAGCCAGAAGAGAAGAAGCGAGACATCAACCCCATGTCTGGCCGCAAGGTCAACAAGGAGGGTGAGGTACGGGATGCCGATGGCAACCTGATTGGCAAGTTGACCTCTGGTAACTTGGCCACTTTGGTCGGCAAGACCATTGACGATAATGGTTTCGTGGTCGACAACGATGGCAACAAGCTCGGTGAATGCACTCTCTTGGAGAATATTCCCGAAGAGGAGCCCGAGGAGGTCGAGGAGGGCTTTACTGCCGAAGAGCAGGAGGCTCAAGCCAAGGCTGAGCAGGATCGCCAATTGGCCGAGAGGATGTGTCACATCTTGCGCCAGACTCTTGATCAAGTCAAACCGGTCTGCAAGCAAATCACCGACGTAAGTTTCCTGCCCAAGAACCTGAGAAGAATGTTCGCATGACTAACAAATCCCTATACAGCGCCTCGAGCAGGCTGACCGCACTCCCAAGGACGATCTCGATGAAGAGAAGCTGGTCAAGGATGTCAAGCCCCTGATCGAAGAGGGTGGCCGCATCCTCCAGGAGTGCAATGGTTCCATTCGGGCTCTCGATCCTGATGGTCGCATCGCCGCGACCGCCAAAGCTCGTGCTTCCACGCGCGATGCCACCCCCGAGGAATACCAGCTCGCTGAGATGATTAAGGAGCTGACTGAGACCGTGGTGAAGACGATTGATAACGGCAAGAAGCGCATCGCCGACATGCCTCATGCCAAGAAGAAGCTGAACCCTCTCTGGGCTTTGCTGTCCGAGCCGCTGTTCCAGATCATTGCTGCTGTTGGTCTCTTGTTGAACGGTGTTCTCAGCCTGGTTGGCCGTCTGCTTGATGGACTTGGCCTGGGTGGTCTCTTGAACGGTATTCTTGGTGGTCTTGGACTCGACAAGTTGATCAACAACCTCGGCCTGGGTGGCTTGACCGATGCTCTGGGCCTGGGTGGGAAGAAATGAGTTGTTTTGTTAAGGTAACTAGTTAGTTAGTTAGTTAACTAGTTATTTGAATCTGTGTTTAGTCAGCGCTATTTCCGTTGCTCTTTCTGTTCTCTGGGAAACGATTCCTTGATGTATTGTTTATAAGTCTTGCTTCTGATCTGGATTTCACTGTTTCTGTCTGGTTGAGATACTTAATAATCAATTTGATCGGATTTTTCAACTTCATAAGTGTCAGTAAATAAATATCCTCTCATAAACAGCCAAGATGGGGTGCTGACCTGTACTGCTCAAAATCTACGGTCTACCTATGCATAATCCACGATCGTTCTTCTGACACAGTCATCGACAACAATCATCAGGCCTATTTACTTGACCTCTTTCTTCATAAAGATCGTCTTCATATCCCAAGGCTTTCCATTGCGATCAACCACATCGTAAAAGTTCTGCACTGTCTTGAAAGGCGTGTATCCCCTGCGAAGGTACCATTCCTCAGTAGTAAACTGCTCAAATGTGTAAGAGTGAAGAAACCGGCATCGCGACAGCTGGATTTTTTGATCTTACCTTGGGAACATTTCCATATGTTGCGAGAGCAAATCCTTCCCTCATCTGATCCTCCCCGGAAATCACATCAAGCATGAGCATTGTCGCACATAATGGTTCTCGGACAGCCATTGATTCCACCTCGTCCATTGCTGCCCGCCCAATGCCTTTGCTTTGAGACTTTCCGGATACGAAAAAGGTTTTAATCCAAAATAGGCCAGGGGCGGAGCTAGCAACTCCCACCCTCTCTACTCCTGGATTCCGCGAGTCCAAAGAGATGTGCCCGATGGGAACAAATTCTTTCTGGGTGGCTTGTCGAGACACTCCGTTGATTGATTGCGCTGTATCACGGAGCGTTTCATTTTCCTAGAATCCTCATTTGGTCTGTTGCTGGAAGAACTCCAGGATCACGACAACTTACCTTTGATTCCAGATTCACATCCTTCGCCTGCTCTCGTGCTTCCTGGTCATCAAAAGGCAAGACCTTTTGGGCGAAACCGTTAGCGCGGAATCGAACCTATCGCGGTATTCAGAGAAGGAACACTCACAATCCAGTAGATGCACTTATAACCTTCAGTCTGGTACTGTTTCCATGCGCCTTCGACCTTGTCCTGGTCCCAACCGCACTCATCTCGCTGCTTGATAAGCCACTGTCGGTGAGTCAAGGACTGCGGGTCCCAAGGAATCAGGGTGACTTTGTCGTCTGGAGCCATGATCGTCACGGTAGCGAGGAAAATCGCAGCACAGGGCTAATTCTATTGAACGCTCGATTTTGGTTCAGTTAAGTACAGACAGAAAAAGGGGCGAGGCTGCGGGAGGCACTAAACAATCTCCTCGCATTCATACAGTCTTACGTCCACATATTGTACCACCTGAGTTGGACGTAGGTATGAATCTCTAGAGGAGGTCATAACCATATATCAATGTATGTTCTGATTGGACGCCCTTTCCAATACAACTCACACCCAACCTTTCAACTTTAAATTCCTCAAATCTAAAATAGGATATTAGACTTGAACGAACAACCGCGACCGGCAGAATATTATGTCATCCTCGGAATGATCTCTTGGACCGAGGTCAATCTCCGTGCTGATGTGATGATACGTATCTCACTAGCTAAAAATAGGACCGTATCTAAACGTGGATTGTGAAATTTTGAACCAGAGCAGCAGAAGAGCACAGTTTGTATCTGGATTCCGTCATTGACTAGCATCAAATAATGTCTTAATAATCATTATATTGCACGGGATATGTTAATTTCGTTTCCTCTTCTCAATCTCGTTCAATGCACCTTCACAACATGCGATGATACCAGTTCGCCCGTGGACGACGAAATGCCCAAGATGTCCAAGGTGAACTGGTTGGCCGGCTTAGAAACAATTCACTTACATGGAGCAGGAACAGGAGAAAAGAAATTCTGGCAATCTTGCGGGCCATTATCACGATGGTTTGTGTATAACTTGTTGGATAAGGAGGCTTGAGCGAAATCTTGCTAACAAAGCGAAAAGAAGATGTTGATGAAAACAATAGTACTTAGGGCTGGCTGGAACCTATGGATGTATGTTTACTCAAGGTCGGTCCTTCCTTACCCGACAAAAGCCACGGAGGGTAGGCAGCACGGAGTGCTTAGATCTACGAGCCATGTATGAGTGGACACTTGAATTTTTGACAACAAGAGGCTTTGATTTTCCCATGCTATGAATTCTTTTTTTAGTGTCGGCAAGGAGATTTGTGAGAATTGAGAGAATTCTTTACATCAAATGAAGTGAAGTTGAAAGGATCTGAGCGTATAGAATGCATGCAGCACAATGGGAAGGCAGTTAATTCGCGGGACATTACCAAGGACGCAGGAGCAAAAAGAGAATGATTCAAAAGGTATTTGATACGCCGAATATTCCGAGGCGCACAGAGCAAAAGCAATTGGTAACAGCTTTGGTCATGTTCTTCTCGAGGGCTTCTCCATTAGATTATGATTAATTTCTGAGACTCGGGTCTGGGGGTTCCGCCGATCTTCCCCGCTGCTCTAATTTCGAAAAAAAAAAAAATAAAGTTCAAGATTCTTTTCGTGTACCAAGTCCAAAGGCAGGAATACAACGGAGATAGGAGCAAACGCATCTGTAATTTCATCAAGGCTTTCCAAGGCCAGCGATTCAAGTGTGTAGATCTATTTTTATAGCACGCCGATTCATGTCGCTCGGTGAATGTGAGTCGCCAATTAGCGGTTTCTGTCTATTCCTCCCCACAGAGGTCTTTGTTTGTCAAGAATAGCCTAGGAAGCGCCAAAGAAAGCTCATTCCCCATCCATCCGAAGGCTCATCATATGGGGTGTGCCATAAGTCCTGTCTGGCTGCAATGAAAGGCTTGCCATTCTTGTAATTCTGGTCTTTCAGATAGGAGAAATTGCGAAACCGTAGGGCTTCGAATGAATGAGGCGCAATGTCCTCAAAACACCGGCGTGGGCTCGGAGCCATAGGAAAGCGTCCTAGGTCATCTCTGCCAGGGTCATCTCTGCGAGATAATTCGCGATACCAGTCCTTAGGTAGTTGGACATGAGACTTCCATAGTGGATCCTCTTTAGTATGACCTTGACCGAGGTTAACCCATCTTGTCATAACAAGAGCAGTTTTAGAGCTCAATCTGAATTCTTTAATCTGGGCGTCTGTGTTGCACTTATCGCAATGATAGGTCATAGAGATCTTTTTGTTAGGTGCAGACTTTATAAGAGGGCGTAAAAAATGAAGAAGGTTTTGATGTACACAGATTTCAAAAGGGTCATAAACCCAGTACCTGTGACTGCGATAATCAACTAGGTCATCTCGATGGCATAACTCATCACGCGTTCTCACGAGAAGTATATCCTGCATCCTGATATAAAGACCGAGAGGCTGAGGGCATATTTGTGCTTCCCTTGAGAATAAAGACGTTAAAGTGATTCCCGGGCGGAGTGACTCTATAGAGTGATGGCGAACTTGCGTATATGCTAGTGAATCGGTGCTAATTCCAGACCTTGGACCGTGGTAAAACCTCTTTATAGCAAGCTTTAGCTCTAGAAGAGAGAGAGCTTTCTCTGTATAGTCTCGATAAGTATGGGTCCTTAGGGATAGCCACATACGATTCCACCTGCCCTTTTGGACGCACAAAAGGTAGCGAATTCTCTTGCCATTATACCGATGAAGGATATTGCAAACATCACAAGCAAAATATCCTGGAAGATCTCGTTCTAAACGGTTTAAGAGCAAAAGCTTATCGTCTAGTGCAAAAGAAGATATCCAGCTTATTTGTCTTAAAAATATCTGATAGAGTCGATGATTGCACATAGATAGGCAAGCAAGGTCGATAAGTGGAAGGAAGTCGGAAATTAACGATATTAGCTCCGGAGGGAGTCTGGCGAATGTAGTGATAAAGAGGGCCTCAGGACAAGGGCTAATCACCTTCTGTGGGAGCATGAGGTAGGATTTAACTCGAAATCTTAGAGACTCCATAGTTTCAGTCCAGGCGGTGGTGTTTGGTGTTCAGTCGGCAGGTGATGATGTTTAAGTCCAAAGTGTGAAGGGGGAGGGGGAAGAAAGTAAGTTTGGATGGGTGTAGGCGATGACAGGCAGATTTATCAACTAGTATGAATTAGGATGAGATTTTCAGCTTAAGACACTCTCCCCATGGAACATCCAGTGGCCTACACCTCATAGAGTTATCTATGGAGTCCGATTCCAATTTAGGCGAATCGACCATTCGTGGCGGTCCTAATTCAGCGTCCCAGAGATTCTCAGCGTCAAGCAACCAGTCCATTATCTGCGACGCAGACTAAGCTCTTACTTGTAAGTCTTAACTTACCTCTTCGGTGGTCATTCCTAACCCGGTTAAGATAGTTTTTCAAAGATAGAGAATTTATTTGCGAGACAGAAATTTCCATAATTACTGATTTTTGAAATCTCTTTGTATTTAGTGTATCTAGTATTTAGATCTAGGTAGTATGTCTAAGACCTGGACGTTTGTCTATAGGGATTTTCTTGTTAGTGTTATATCGTTCCTTTCTAGTTGATTATCAATCAATCAATCAATCAACACTCTATTAACCTGTTGCAGCCTAACTTGTGGCGTAATGGCGAGGAGTCCTCGGATTTCACGGCAACATCCTTTTTTCCTTTAGCAATCTTGCATCCTTTGAGATTTTTTGAGTATGCGATAACCATTCGCTTCCTTGAAAGCAACATAGACAACGCTCTTGGCCAAGGTGTGATTTTTGAGATTTGTTCAAGCTTCAGTGGGAGAGACAGCATCGGCCTCCATCGCACCTCTCAAACGTTGTACGGTCGCGACTGTTGCCAAGCATGGCTGGGGAAAAGAATTGCATCAATTATGCATATTAGAGAACTTGATTTTGAACAGTCTAATAAATAAATAATACAAAAATCCAAGCGACAAGTGACTGAGTGAACATTGTAAACTAAACCAAGCCTGTTAAGTAACCATATAGCCGTCTTGGCGACCCCGCGAGGACGATAGCCATGTAGGGCCATTGACTCGTGTGGCTAGATAGCTGTAAAGGAACTTAACTTCTCTAATCTTTGTTTATCAAGTAGATAAGGACTACAATTTGCAAGAATCTTGTTCTTGACACATATAGCCCGGGTGGCAGCTCAGCGGGGTCACACTAAACCTCAGAGGGGCCTCTACACCCTCCTAACACCGTCAAAAACGCTATAAAAGAATTAAAGTAAATATGATATAAAGATATGATACATATATCTCCATTAGAAACGATAGTATTACAAAGAAATCTCCAAAAAAAATTTACTCCCCCGCCTAGGGGTGTGCCCGGCCGTCCGTGGAGCTCGAAGCGTCGACACTGGCCCGGTATTTTTTTTCTTCTTTTTTGTTTGCCCACTCCTCCAGGGCACACCAATGGTTCATCAATTTATGGTGGATACCAAATAGGCCATCGGAGGGGGGGGGAGTGATTACTTGACCTGGAAGATGGTGATAACCTTTGTTTGCCATAATTGACTTGCCTCTTTTATAGAAGCCCACCCGCTGGGGACTTGCTAGTGATAGTACTACTATCTCCAGTATAGTTCCATAAGTTTGAATCCCGACAAATATTCAAAATCATCTTAGCACTCACTAATTCCACGGTATCTGTGCCATCGCGAAAGAGTGATCGAAGCATGTCTAGTAGTGTCTAGACTGGGGCTTTTGAACTACTGCGGCGATATCCTAATTAGAAGATGGTAATATCATCACTATGAGAGAACGCAATTTGTCTCAAAAGCTTGCGCCAGTTGATGGTAGAACAATAGGTTCATATGCTGTTCGAATCAATATAGACCGTCATTTTGAATCAAAGATGGCTCCGTAGAAGGCCAACAATGACTCGAGTACTATTACGATGATCTGATTGGCAGGGGGCTAAAACAAATGAAGCGTAAGCTCGAAAGGCCGAGGGAAGTCGATCAATGAGAAACATAATCTAATTAATTATTTGACTAGCAACAGTGCTCCATAGAAACACCCCCGTTAACGCCATCCTATGCTAATTTATGACCCCCTTATGCAGATCCAAGGTGCAATGAGCAAATGAGCAAATGCGAAATGTATCAATGCAAAGCCGCCAGTTGTGTCTCTTGGAGCAATCTCAAGACCCGCTCGTACGTCCACATCGTCACGGCACTGGCCGGCGCAGCCTTGAGCAAGCTAACAGTCAATCCGCGATATAATCCCCGAACACCCTGCGTGCGCAAGATCAAATTGATAGACTGCACGACTCCAGTGTATTCGGGAATGTTGCGGTGCACATATCGAGTCCGCGTTGGGCCTTGTACCTGCAAACGCTTTCGTACCAAGTCCAAGGGAAACACACCGGTCTTCGCGATGACACTGGCCATAACACCAGCCGCAGCATCGCCAGTCCCAAACGGTAAAGAATCCCATTTGGCCATTGTCGGTCGGAACCCTTCGTATGCGGTGAAAAACAATCCCATGTATGGTACAATCTGCGCGACGGCCGCCGAGCATCCCCGGAAGAACCCCGCGGCACCCTCTTGTCGCGCGATCTCTAGCACCGACGATCCCAGCGATCGATAAATGCGTTCTGGACCCTGTGCAGCAAAGCGTGTGCGAAGTAGGTCGAGCGGGTATGTTGTCGCCGTTGCGATTCCTCCGGCTACGGCACCGGAGACGAAGGATTCGGCGGATTGCGGGAGTCGGTACGGACCCAATTGCTCCAGCGCTTGGGTTGTAGCTCGGTATGCGGTGAATTGAAGGGCTCCGTAGCAGACATACATCATCTCTGCGGGTATGTTGCCTTTCCATAGGCCCTATCCCCAGAACATCGTTAGCTGGTCCCGCCTCCGCAATTATGATCGCTGGGTCCGGTGGAGGTCTCGAAGCCGTCGTGACCAAAAACACAAACGTACCGTAATTCCTTCGTGCCTCACAATATCGCGCATCGTTGATAGTGTTCCCTTGTAGATGGGCCCGACCACCGTCCGGTGCGAGGTCGGGTCCGACAGGGAGTGAATCTGCAGCTGCAGGCGGATCTTGACGACATCGAGCGGCGCAATGCAAAAGCGCGAGATCAGCCCTGCGGTTCCGCCGGCCAGGACCACTTGTCGCTTGGTCCCTTCATCTTTGAGATGCGCGCCCCCGGCTGACATGACTGTGTAAACGGGGGCTTTGTTAGGAACAGGAATCCATGATGGGTCCTCGATTACTGGTTTGTTATTTTTTTTATTTAGCCGGCCGGGGGCGACTCCAGGAATGGGGGTATCCGCGGTGATTTACGTAAGTCTGGATTGTGCTGCCTTGACACCTAGAATTCAAGGCAAGAAGATAATGATTTACGTCACTTTTCAGGCACCACGTCCGGAGTAGTCACCTGACCGTGCCTCGGCATCCAAACTCGTACAGTTCTGTACCAGCGGGTAACGAGCAGTCACCGCGGTTACGATAGCCCGAACTGGCGAGCTGCCGTTACTAGCGCAGTCCGGGGTCAAAGGACATCACATGTTGTGCGCGTCCCCTCCTCTCCTGCCCCTCATTTCTTCCTCCTCTCTTTGCTTAATTGTTCCAATTCATTTCCTCCAACCTCTCCAATGCGTCCCGCTTCCCTCGCTGCGGCTCGACGCATCTCGCGCGGCCTCGCTGGCCCTGCACGGCGCAGTTTCGTCACGTCGGTCCGACGGAGCCAAGCCGAGGAGGATGCGATGGCCCGGCTAACAAGCAATGCAGTCCTTTTCAATGCGATCAAATCTGGCCGCCTGATTGAACAGGATGGAAAGGCTGTCTCAGTCATGCGATTCAAACGTCCCGCCTTGAACGGTCAGCCAGAGTCGACTGTGCAAATGGAAGTCACAAAACCCGCAGAGGCTTACCTTCACACGGAGAATTTGGTCTTGTGGTCCGCCGAGCATGGCCGAACCACTCTGCCTTTATACTACCTGCGTGATCTTTGCAAGTGCCCCAAATGCGTGGACCCTCACTCGAAGCAACGATCTTTCCGCACGAGTGATATTCCCAAGGATGTCCATCCCCGAGTCGTGCGGTGGGATGGAACACATCTCGAGGTGGAATGGGCCAATGATATTGCTGGTTACGGGAAGGACCATACATCTCGCTGGAATATTAAATACCTCAGAAAACCTATCCTGGATCCTCACGAACAAACCTCCCCAAACATGAAGCCTCTTCGGTGGACAAGTAATCTGATGAACCGGTTACAACATTGGGTATCGTATGAGGATTATATGAAAGATGACGCCAAGTTCGCCGCAGCTATGCGCAATCTGTCTCGCCTTGGCCTGATCTTCGTGAAGCATATTCCCGATTCACGCGAAATGGTCGCCAAGATCGCGACTCGGATGGGCCCGCTGCGCAATACCTTCTATGGCGAGACATGGGACGTGAAGACTGTGCCGCAGGCTAAGAATGTTGCATACACAAACCAATTTTTGGGTTTCCACATGGACCTCATGTACATGAACGAGCCCCCGGGTTACCAGCTCCTCCACTGCTTAGAGAACTCATGCAGCGGAGGCGAGTCGCTATTCGCCGATACATTCCGTGCTGCCAACATCATGAAAAACGAATTCCCCACTGAGTACAAGGCGCTTTCTCGTCGCCATCTGGGGTACGAGTACAATCATGACGAACACAAGTACCACAACACCAGGCCAGTATTCCAGCTCGACCCCAAAACAAAGGAGCTTCGTTACGTCAACTACTCGCCACCATTCCAGTCTGCTCTACCTGAACACGAAGGCAAACGGGGTTCTGGTAGTCAAAGCTACCCAGATCTCAAGCGGGCATTGAGCCACTTCATCAAGATAATGGAGGGTCAACACTCAGTTTTCAAGTTGAAATTGAATCCTGGCGAGTGCGTGATCTTCAACAATCGTCGCATTGTCCACGCCCGCAACAAATTTAATACCAGCTCTGGTTCGCGGTGGCTGGCTGGTGCGTATGTGGATGAAGATGCACTGTTGTCTCGCTACGCTGTGTGTGGTGAGAAGGAGCATATTACGTGGAAGGCTGCTGACCCCTTCGTGGGTCTCGAGGGACTTCGCAGAGATATTGCGGAGACTTCGGCACACGAGGCAAAATTGGCACTTGCGGAAGCTCGTTTGCAGGATGGACAGAAGGCTGTTGAGGAGGCTGGGCCTCTTGGGGAAGTTGGTTCTGCTTTGCAGGGACAAGACACGGAGCCTGAACCCATTGACCAAAGCAAAGTCACTGAGCTGGGAAACCCCAACTTGTAAGCATGATGAGTGCTAGAGCATGGATTCGCTTGGCGAGAACTTGGCATACGTTTGTGTGCATTTGTGCATATTAGCATATTTTGAGCGAAGACAGCGTTATGTTTGACCAGCAATACTGTGGTCTACAGTACCCTCCTCCTGTTACTAGTGATATCCACTGTACATATTTACGACATGAGCCGCATGATACAATATGGGTAGAAGTTCCAGAGTTCAAATGCATAAATTTGAAGTAGAGAAATACATATGCTTGAAATTGAAAGGCTTTTCTCATATCAAGCACAAACGTGTATCATCATAGAATTGTTCTTTTTTCAATATTCGGCCCCCGGGGGTAGGTCATGGGGGTATCATGCTGGGACCGACCACTTAAGACTGCTTGTTGACCGAGAACTGGTCGAGGAAGCTGGGGTCATTTTCGATCTCGTCACGGACCTAGAATAAAAATTAGCAAAACAATCAATTCCAGTTGGCAAATACCCAGATAAACGGTAGAAACGTACGATATCCAGTCCACCAACCAACTCGCCGCTAACCCACAACTGGGGGAAAGTGGGCCAATCGGCATACTCCTTCAGACCCTGTCGGACATCCTCATCGGCCAAAATGTTGAAGAAACCGTACTTAACGCTTCGCTCGCGCAGAATTCCGACAAGCTGCCGGCTGAAGCCACACTGCGGGGAGCTGGGTGTACCCTTCATAAACAGCATGACGGGAGCGGCCTTAACAAGCTGCTCCAGGCGGGCCCACAGAGCCTCCTTCGATTGCTCGGGAGTGAGAGCCGGCGTAGCCGAGACGTCAATCGCGTTGGCAGCAGGCTCGGGCGCATTAGACGTCGCAACAGCAGGGGCTTGCGTCGCAACTTCAGGGCCATTCTCACGGGGTGTAGCGGAGAGCGCAGCAGGGATGCTAGTCTTCGCGCCGTCCGCGGGCGCAGCGCCACCCGCGTGACGCTCAATAGCGGTGCGGACCTTAACAGCGTCGCTTCCGCTAATATCCTCCAGCCTCTGACCACCGCGCATCAGCACAACGAAGGGGACTGCTGTGACGTCGAGCTCCTCGGAGATATCGGGCAGCTCCTCCGCGTTAATGCTGACAAACGAGATAACCGGTGGGGAGGCGGCGGGGTATTGGCCGGCGATGGCCTCGAGGACGGCGCGCATCTGCGTGCATGGTGCAGCCCATGGCGTGTGGAAGTAGAGGACTAGTAGCGCGGATGGGGACAGTGAGTTCAGGTGCGACGTGAAGTCGGTCTCCGAGGCGACTTCGATGAGGGCCGACATGATTGTGCGGGGGGTGGAGGGGTTTCCCGAAGTCGGAACGGCGGGTAGGTGTGAGGAAAGAAAGGCGGATCTTAGGCAGAGACTTGGCGAATATTTTGTGACAGATAGAGCCTGGATATAATAGAACTTGCCTTGGCCGCCGGGGTCAATGGAGGCTGTGAGGGGATGTAAGTGTATAAAGGGAAGTGGAAGATCGATGGCGTGACGAGGGCGAATTTTCTGGCGATCGTCTCTTATCAGATCGTTCGGCGCTTACGTGTAATTTTACACGGTTTAGGGCGATAACAGGTAAATTACACCATCTTGTTACATTAGCGCCCGTAGCTGCCCAAGTACGAGCTGATAAGGGTATATATTATATGCAAAATGATGGACAATTGCGGCTAATGATTGGTTCTATTTATTGTCTTGCATAAGTGATGAAGGGATCTGAGGGTGACGAAAGGGAAAAACATGTATTTAGAAGCTTAAGTCTTCAAGTTGTACAATATCCAGTAGAATTATAGCATACCTATGTTCCCGGTCGAGAAAATCGAATAAGGAATCTTATGAACAATACGACTTGATACCAGGCTAAGGGGGGGGGGCTGAGATCTCTAAGGACAAGATTTCTTGGCCTCCTTCGTGCAAGCGCAGGCTGGGAGAATATCTAGATTAGCCTTCATGACAAGACTAACAAGCGATATTCAGGAGTGGAAATGAATATTTAATTCATATGAGCACCAATTCATTAAGAAGGAAAGACCAATTCACTGGTTGATTTCATGATTTACCGATCTCTAAATTTCGTGTTCATAGTCAACATTTTGAGAAGCAAATGATCAGGGTAATAATCTAGAAAAGAAGGAGCTAGAATTCCCAATGTTTTATGGCAGTTCAAAGCAAGTGATGAATCTTTCTGTACACATTTACTCGTTATCATCAAAACTCTCAATCGGATGCATGTCTCCTACTACATGTACAGTACTGTGCATCCATACTCATTGAGACGGCGGAGCAGCCCGATGGATCCCGCCGATCTGCCACTTGTTATGTAATCGACCCCAAGGCGGTACCGAGGGCGGTGCTCAAGGCGGTCTGCTCGTCTCCCGCTCTCGTTGGCGCCCTGATACCCACTTTCTTATCGACACGTGATCATCTGCTTGATTTCTCTGCTGCTCTGCTGCTTTGCGACACCCTCTCCCAACCACAGCAGCACAAGATGGGGCGCCACAATAAGCGAAAGCGTGAGGATGAGGATTCCGATCCGGTCGCTGATACTAATGGAAGTGGGTTCGGTGTTGCAGATACCCTTTCGCGCTTGAGTCGTCCCTTGTCTCCAACCTCTGATCAGAGACCTCAAAACACATCTCAGAGCCCCAAGGATGGACAGCAGCCGAGTACCAAGAGGAAGCGTGTGGATGGAAAAAAGACCAAATACCCAGAACTCACATATGTTGAGGGTGCACTTCAGTCTTCGATCAGAATTTCTGACTTGCAGGGCTTACTGCTCTATTGCTTCGCGGACGGAATCGCGCCACAATGGATCGCGATCAAGCACTCTGGGCACATGCGCAAGGTCGTCGTTCTGATGGTCCCTGGAATTGAGATCGGCATGTTTGACGGCACACTACCATTGGAGCCCCAGGATGTCGAGACCGAGAAGGAAGCGATTCAGCCCGAAGCCCCAGATGGAACAGCCGATGAGAAAGAGATCTCCGACTTTGAGCGATGGAAGCAGGGTCTCCCTCTTCCTGTCCGTTCCTCCACCTTCAATCCTCGAGCTCTTAATCCAGAAACCTTGCCTGAGCCCCTCCATCCACTGAGCGATATGTTCCCGCATGTCTGGCCCGTCAAAGCCCCTGGCGATACCAAGTACAACAAGGTGCATTCACCCCTTCAGGCCATTCTATTGTCATCTCTACCCAAGTCAAAGGAGAGCGGCGGTGGAAAAGGTGCGCGTTCCGCCAGAGTGGATAAGGGCTTTACGCCGAAGCGGACACCAATTACAACCTTTTTGAGCACGGCCGAGGACCTGCGCGAGAACGAGTACACTTTGCATCCAGCATTTTTCATCTCAGACGAGGAGAAAGCGTCTCAACTCGCAATTCGTCGTCAAGCGGAGCAATCTACGGAACATGGCTGGGTTGATACTGATGTGCCGTCTTGGGAGGCTGGCGAGGTGCCTGACACCGAGATTGAGCAGGGCAGCATGACCACGGGCCGGATCGTTCTGTCTCTCGACTGTGAGATGTGTCTGACCGAAGGTGGTTTGTCGGAACTCACTCGGATTAGTATGGTCGGATGGGATGGAGAGGTAGTCCTCGATGAGCTGGTCAAGCCTGCTAAGCCGATCATCGACTATCTGACTCGCTACTCTGGCATCACGGAGGAGATGCTAGCTCCAGTCACCACCACACTGGCCGACATTCAAAAACGCCTTCTGACTATCTTAACTCCTCACACTATTCTCGTGGGACACTCCCTCAACTCCGATCTCACAGCGCTCAAAATCACCCACCCATTCATCGTCGATACGGCCCACATCTACCCCCACCCTCGTGGTCCGCCCTTGAAGTGCAGTCTCAAGTGGCTCACCCAGAAATACTTGAACAAGGAGATTCAAAATGGAATGACTGGTCACGACTCTGTCGAAGATGCGCGGGCCGTCCTTGAGCTCGTCAAGCTGAAGTGTGAAAAGGGCGAGTTCTGGGGTACCAGCGACGCCTCGAACGAGAGCATCTTCCGTCGTCTCGGCCGATCCATCAAGAATGGCAAGACCACCACCAACCCCGGCGAGGGACGCACGGGCGCGGTCGTGGACTGGGGAAACCCCGAGCGCGGATTCGGTTCGCAGGCTACCGTTTCAATTGGCTGCCGCGATGACGACGACGTGGTCAAGGGAATTGAAGCTGTTGTTAAGGGTGATGAATCCAACACAGCCATTCCAGGCGGCGGTGTCGATTTCACCTGGGCACGCCTTCGCAACCTCGAGATTGCGCGAGGATGGTGCACCCGCATGCCTGATGCGAACAAAGGCAACCAATCCACCGCAGTCAACCCTCTCCCTACCCCCGAAGAGACCACACCGACAACCGGTACATCTACCCCTACGACGGACACCAAGAGCCTCGCCGAGACAATCAGCCGCACTGTCTCAGATATCTCCCGCATCTACGAGTCCTTGCCTCCCTGCACGCTCTTCGTCGTGTACTCTGGAACTGGCGACCCACGAGAGGTCAGCCGGCTGCAGTCTATGTATCGCAAGTACCGTGAGGAATTCAACTCTCGTGTACCATGGGATGAATTGACGGTCAAGTGGACGGATACGGAAGAACAGGCACTGAAGAAGGCCTGTGAACGAGCTCGCGAAGGATGCGGTTTCATGGTTGTCAAGTAAAAACTTTTGAAGCATCAAGGCCACTATGGATGGCTAATACAAATGCATAAAATACATATCGTATCCTTAAATCAACATGTTTCAACTACGTAATAACAGAAGTGACCGTCCTTCAAAGCTGCCTGACTACTCGCTGAACGGCAGATCAAAGCAGGGCCCATCATTCGTTCGACTTGTAGTAGTCTCTGCCCTTGGTCGCGACATCTCCCGCCGAATGATATCCATCACCTCCCCTTCGTCTTTTATCGTAGCCGCAGTTCCGCGTCTTTCTCTGCCTCCCTCTTCACGATCACTTTCACTAATTCTACTCTCATGATCATCAAGAGTAGTCTCCACCCTCTCCAACCTCTGATCCTCTCGTTCCGCAATTGCTGCCGTAATCCGTTCCTGAAGATCCTTCTCATCTTTCTCCTGTTTAATCATAGCATAGTGTGCACGTCTGTAGACGCCGATCGAGCTCAGCACAAGACCAGATACCTCATACACAAACAAAACAGGCAATCCATAGTAAAGTTGCGGGTTACATCCACCAGACCAGATATCAATAAGCACATTGAAAATGCTATGCGCAGGCAAGGCATAACCCCATTTGTAAAAGGCCGGTGATAGCTCGAATGGGAGTAGGATGGATGCGACGTTCAACATCATCCACGATATCAACGCCATCGGCACGAACGGCGAGGAAACCCAGATAGTAAATGTGTCGAGGACGAGGAAATTCAAATGCGCGAAGATCCATAACGCCATCCACGTAAGCATGAACTGTCCCCCATTCACATTCCAACCATTTCGAAAGGCCCAGATCGCACCTGTAGTACACAATGATCCGATGAACGTGTACACGCCCGAGATGATTTGTCGCACGATGACGATGCGGTGTGGAGACACGGATGTGTAGAGTTTGAATTGGAGATAGAGACCGTTGACGTATCCCAGGTAGAAGAATTCTTGGATCATGATTAGGATGATGACGAGCGTGTTGTAGATTAGGCGGGATCCTTGCGATGTTGGCTGGAGATTCACGGAGGATAATGTCCACGGGTTGGAGAAGATGGCTAGAGCTTCGTTGTCTGAGCTGTTGAGTGATTGGACTGCTTGTTTGCCGTTGGTTTTCATGTAGGCGACTCGTGCGGCTTCGGAGAGGGTGGTTAATTTGTCGTAGATGGCGGAATCGACAGTTGTTGGGTAGCGGGCTTCGTTCCAGACCATGGTGAGCACGTCGCTGCCATTGTATGATGAAGCGGCGGTTCCACCGGCGAGAGCGGCAGTCAGGTCGTTCGATGAGTTCGCTGTTATGTACAAAGCGCCCCAGAACTTGATGTTGCATACGGCTGAATCGATAGTGTCGAAATTAGGGTACGCCAACGCTGGATACTCGTCCAGGGTTGGGAACCGCGATCCCTTTAACTCGTCATAAGCATTGCGAACCGCGGTACCGATGGCACTTCCATCGTAGTCGACAAAAAGGATATTGAGATTGTGAATGTGGGTGGTTTGTTGGAACAAAGAGCCAAAGATGTAGCAGAACAGTCCCAGGAAGAGAAATTGAAGCACAAGAAGGTTGATAGTCGCTGCCTTGATCACGGCCAGCCGGCGCGACCTGACGGAGGGGTCATGGATGCTCGGCCGAGGCAGTCTTGCCTTTGAATAGAAGCCCATGTGTATCGACAGTCAATGGTGTTGAGTATGTAATGTCGGGAATTGGAGAGGCGCGAGATATATAACTAAAGGGTACTTTTAACAATGATTAACAATGACTAATGAATGTGTCAAGAAAATAATCCTTTACCTAAGCGTGCTCGTGTTGAAAAAGAGAAGATGTCGAAGCTAAACGCGAGGTAATCTTGGTAAGCCAATCCCTAAGACGGGAGTAAGCAAGCCACCAGTGATAGTCTGAGATATCCACCTATCACCCGCCAGAGGACTTGTGGCCAGGGTCATCCCGGTGACAGGGGGTCCCTGTAGAAGGTAGAACAAGAGATCCCGGAGCGGTGTCTGAATAAAGTGTGGGGGAGAATCATGATGGCATCCGATCTGTAAATTTGATGAAGGTTTGAGTTGTGACTGGTGTCTGGACTTGTCCGCATCGGGAAAGTATGGATCGGGGCAAATCCCGGCGTTTTGGAGGCTTGAAGATGAAATAAACTATTTTCTCGGCTAGATCGGCATTCTTTCTTTTCCACGAGGTCGGTGAACCCGATCCAGGATGTGAAGTTTAATGATTATATGATCTAGATGGTTCATTCACGGGGTCATGTATCCCGAACGCCGCGATTTAAACATCTCGCAACTCGCATTCGGAGCCTCAAGGGCGCGAAAGAACAAACGCCGAACCAGACCTAATTATGTCTGCGAAGTAAATGGGCTTTGTAAGTCGGTGATTGATATTCAAGGGGTAATTCTCGCCCGTAAATCTTCATTGTTCGATAACTCCTGGTATAGTCCATGTCGAGCGAGTATAACATGATTGTAGGCATACTGAATTGAGTCTTCTCTTGCGGCATGTTTCCTAGATCCTCCCAGAACGATTGATTTCTACTTACTCCTATGATACCTTCCAGATTGTCATTTCAAAGCTTCCATTGAAATGGAATCAACATATCACAATCTTGTTGTTTGATGGCTAGGTGGGGTGGCCTGTTTGATGGCTAGGTAGCCGAACATAAAGAGGTGAGATCGATGTGCGATGACTCCTCCGTATCCCGGCTTCAGTGTATCCCACGTTTGTAGGATCACTCCTTCCTATATCATCTTTCACCAAACATACGACCACTATTTTCTAATCAATTCTCAAATAATTCTCTTCCTCTACTCTCTATTGCCATTCTCCTGATTCTACCACAGTCCCATCATTCGAATCTCGCCAGACTGTGGGGCAGGTCCACTGCCAATCGGAGGGTAAAACGCCGTCCCTCAACCGGAGAATCAGCGAGCTAGACCCCACATACAGACATGTCAAGGACAGGGCGTACGAGAGGCAATTTAAAACTCTCAAACAAAAACTCAAATCAAAAACCTTCATTCTTGAATCCTTCACCCACGCCATATCACAACCCTGCAGCCTGCTTATCATGAGTGGCGCTCCCTCCAGTAACTCCACGACAATGGACACTTTCGAAGTCTCTTCTGGAGATAGCGTGACTGAGCACCACGAAATCAATTTGCCGCCGGTGGATCGCGGGAGAAGAGCGTGGCTGTTCTTGGCGGCTTGTTTCGTTATTGAGGCTTTGATTTGGGGTATGTTGACACATTGAGAGGTCAATTGAGTATATGCTGACTTCTATCCAATTAGGATTCACTTTTTCATTTGGTATTTTCCAGGATTATTATAGCACTCATGAGCCGTTCAAGAGTTCCGGCGATACCGCTGTGGTTGGTACCTGCGCAATGGTTAGTTCTTGATATCGGATTGTACTTTGAGCACTTTTACTAACTTATTTCCAGGGTATTTCTTATATGCTGCTTCCATTCGCTTTCGTTCTACTGCAAGCCGTTCCTCGTCTGAAGCTATGGGCTGCCCCCATCGGTTTTGTCATTATGTGCCTGGCGCTCTCGCTGAGCTCCTTCGCGACCACCACCGCTCACTTGATCGTCTCGCAAGGTGTCGCTTATGGTATTGGAGCTAGTCTGGCCTATGCCCCCACGATCATTTTCATGGACGATTGGTTTGTGCAGAGAAAGGGTCTCGCTTTCGGTATTATGTGGGTAAGTAAACACACTCCTCGATTCCAACTATATATACACTACTCTAATCGCTGCTAGGCCGGCACTGGATTATCTGGGGTGATTCTCCCCATCGTACTTCAATGGATGCTCAACGCATTCGGACCACAGACCACACTACGTGCGTGGTCAGTTGTGCTGATCCTTTTGGGTGGTCCACTACTCTACTTCCTTCGTCCTCGTCTCCCTATTTCCCGAACCTCACGATCCCGACCCTTCGACTTCAAGTTCCTCTGGGACACCACGTTCCTCATCTACGAGACGGGTAATATCCTAGAGGCAATGGGCTACTTCCTCCCCACTATTTATCTTCCTTCCTACGCCCGCAGCTTAGGCGCCAGCAACATCGAGTCCTCGCTAACCGTCATGCTATTCAATCTCGCCTCTGTCTTCGGATGCGTCATCATGGGCTCGTTGGTCGACCGTTACCACGCTACTACCTGCATCCTTGCTTCGACCGTTGGCAGTACCATCGCAGTCTTTTTGATCTGGGGTTTCGCCGATACGCTAGCCCCGCTGTATATCTTCTGCATCTTTTATGGTCTTTTTGCTGGATCCTTCACCTCCACCTGGCCCGCTGTTGTCAACGAGGTTAAGAAGAACAGCGCATACACTGAGTCTAGCATTGTGTTTGGTTTCTTGTCTACCGGTCGAGGCATTGGTAATATTGTTAGTGGCCCGTTGAGTGAGGCTTTGCTTAAACGTTCTGCTTGGAAGGGTGTTGCGGCTAAGGCGTATGGCTCGGGCTTTGGACCTCTTATCGTTTTTACGGGAGTTTCTGCGCTTTTAGGAGGTGTTGGTATTGCTGCCAGGTCTTCGAAGCTATTGCGGTCGGAGTAAAAGTGTGCTTTTGAAGGAGATTAGCTACCCTCAACTTGGATGGGTAGATCTGCATTAGAAGAGAAGCAGTATATACAAACTGGATTTACGTGTCTTCTTTGCCTGTAGGATGTATTGAATTTCCGTTTGGATGCATGTTTTAGAGAAGAGGCTATTTGCAATGAGGTCATGAAATACTAAGAAGGATCCTAATTTACACTGATCCCGTCCGGCGCTATAGTGATCTTCGTCGACAGTACTATCTCGTCATGAAATGGTCGTCGTCCTTGGAAGCCTCCTTTCGCATGGATGAACATGTCAATAATTATTTTTCAGAAGAACTCCCAGTTTTGGTTGTTACTTGAAGGTAGTATCCTCGCGCCCGATCCGAATCGGGTAGTCCTGGTCGTATTGACAATTCCATGGACAAACGCCTCCCACAGGGTATTTATGCACAAAACAGGTCAGCTCAAACACGAGCACAATGACCAAGGAAATATGTATCGTACACCCCCCTATCCCATCTCAACTGGATCCGTCGGTTTCCATCCGTTCCTCCTGTTCCATAGCCCTCCGAGTCATGACGTCCCGCGCCGCGATCTTGGCCTTTCGTTTCTCCTCTTCTGTAACCCGTGCCTCCTCAGCGGCTTTTGTCCCGTTCTTAGCGGACACTTTCGCCGGGGCGGACGGATCTTCGCCATTCTGTTGGGCATCGCCATCTTCCTTGCCATTTTCTCCCGCGCTGTTTGTTAACGATGGATCTTGAGCTGAGGCGTTGGATTCCACTGCTTCAACCTGTATCCGCACCGAGGCCGACCCAAATGACTGAGAACGCGTGCTCCGGCGAAGGCGGCGGCGCTTAGCAGTCTGTGGATCGGGACTTGCGGGCGCTATCGGGATTTGCATTGAAGAGTTTTGCGAGGTTGGAGCAGCCGTGTCTTCTGGCTCTGGATCGGTAGCGTTGGATTTTCGCGGCCGGCCAGGGCGTTGTTTGCCAGGATTCAATTCAGGCTCTTTATTGTTCTGCGTAAGTCGCGGTCGCTTGGTCATTGGTTCTCGGTTGACCCCGGGTGGAGTACTGGTTGGGGTGCTATCAGTTTGTCGACTAGCCTCTATGCGAAGCTGGGCTGGGGCCGATGGTAATTGGCCCGGTGGTCGTTTAGGCGGCACTCGAACATTGTATGTTGGCAGGTTGTCCAGTGACAGGTCATCCACCATATCCTCTTCATCGAATGAATCCGCGATCGCAGGTGCCTGACCATTCGGAAATGCGTCAGGCCAAGTGCGCTTTCTCCCAGCCTGAAGAAGACCAGGACTTTGCACATCAGCCATTCTAGCATTCATCTGGGATGAATATTCCGGGCTGGTGGGCTTGCGCTCCTCCATGAACCGATTCTTCAGTTTCAACGCCTCGATTTCCAGCTTCAGTTTTTCAATTTCATCCGACTTGGACTTCAGCTCCTTCAAGACTGTGGCAATCATATCAAATCCAGGCCCACCCATGGATCCACGATCGCTGAGACTCCTATTTGGCCCGTTCAATTCGATACGAAGCGAGGTGAATGAATGTTTCAAGTCGGCCATGGTGTCTTGCAAGTGATTGACCGAGTTGGAGATCTGATCGATGCTTCGGCCCTGATGTTGCATCTGTCGATGCATCGATGGATCCAATGAGAATAGCTCATTTGCGCCTGTCGGCACCAAAGCATTATCCTGATCGGAACGTCGGGGAGGTTCTGGAGGGGGAGGGGGGAGCAGTTTATCGAGGGCTCCATCTTTGAATAGGGGGTCGGCGGTTCGCATCGTCACGATATCTCTGAATGAAACCTTTGACATCTTCCAAAGAATGTTGGCACTAAAGGATGCAGTAAGTATCAGTCGCAAAAGCAGACTCTCAATCAAAAAAAAGTCAAGTCACCTACCCATTATCCAGTCCACACAAGACCGCCAGTTTCTGTTGACACAATTTGCAGGTTACATCTTGGGCAATACGACCTCGGAGAAGACTCATTTCCGATGTCTGCGGAATGTACTTCTGCTCCGAGGAGATCGCGATACGTTGCATGTCGACGCTCAACCATGCCGTTGCGACGGCATAGACGCTAGACAGTTTGCCCCATTCGTTCTCCAGCACAGCCAGCGAGCTGGAGCACCGCAAGCACTGACACAGTACTGCAGTCCGTGTGAGATGACTCAAATCCATCTTCGCGATGCGACTAGCCAGAAAAGAGGGCGCTGGTGTCGAGAGGAATGTGTGGATTCCCAGCGCATCCTGAAATCGCATGTGGCTGAGTCAGCGGTCCAGACCCCTGGCCACGCTATGCCTGATTCGGTTATCGATAAGGGGTGTACCTGCGCAGTGACCTCATAGTGGTGAAGAGAATCCAGGCATATTCGGTGTGTAGGGTTGCACAGAAGGCCAAGACTGGCTATTAATCCGCTCGTGCTGCCAATATGAGGTACCGGGGGATATGTTTCGTGTTACGATATCGACAAGGTATCACGGCCTGCTCCGACGATATCCCCGAGATTGGGTCACGTGATCCGCGTACTCCCCGCACTCTTGCGCCGACTCCTCGGAGAGTCGGAGTTGCTGCCGATAAAGCTCCATGACTCGCTCACTGCATACCCTTTGTCGGCCATTCAGGGCTTCCAGGTCTCTCCCCATCTTTCGAACAATATCTCCAGCCCGAAAATTCTCCCTGGCAAACCTTACTATGGAGTCGTCGACCAACGCCTCGGCTGTTAATGGCCAGACTAGTTGGCATGGGGCTGGGGCTGCTGAATTTGACCTGCGTAGTACGGCTTTCCTCAATGTTGAGCAATGCGCCATGCTGAAAACACTTTTTTCTAGGTGACACCATGACGAAGCCAACCCCAGCTATGCTGAATGCAATTTGCCAGACGACCCTCCTCGACGATGTGTTCAATGAGGACCCAACAACCAATGCCCTCCAAAGTTATGTTGCCGAGCGGACCAAGCACGAGGATGCTCTATTAGTGCTATCAGGAACAATGGGAAACCAGGTTGCTATTCGCTCGCATTTAACTCAGCCTCCCTATGCGGTGCTGTGCGACCACCGATCTCACATCATCTGCTATGAGGCCGGAGGTGTTAGTGCATGGACGGGAGCGACCGTGCAGACCGTTGTCCCTAAGAACGGCATTCACTTGACCCTCGAGGATATTCAAAAGCATGCCGTACTAGATGATGACATCCACCACTGCCCGACCAAGTTGATCAGTTTGGAAAACACCCTCAATGGCTTGATCATGCCCCTCGATGAGGCGCGGCGCATCGTGGAGTGGGCCCATGCCAACGATATCAAGGTGCATTTGGATGGCGCTCGGCTGTGGGAGGCAGTTGTCTCCGGGGCTGGAAGTCTTGTCGAATACGCCAGTCTATTTGACAGTGTGAGTCTGTGCTTCTCCAAGGGACTAGGTGCTCCCATTGGTAGCATCATCGTCGGATCGCAAGCCTTCATGAAGAAAGCCCGTTGGTTCCGAAAGTCTATCGGTGGTGGCGCTCGCCAGACTGGAGTCTTTGCTGCCGCTGCCCAGATCGCCCTCGACGAAACCTTCGGTACAGATGACCACGGCAAGACCGGCAAGCTTCCCGCAACGCATGCGAAGGCCAAGCAAGTCGCGGAATTTTGGACTAGTCGCGGAGGAAAGCTGCAGTATCCCGTGCACACCAACATGGTTTGGTTGGATTTGGAGGCGTCCGGGGTGGGACCCAACGATCTCACATCTATTGGTCAGGAGCAAGGGTTACAATTGCTTGGGAACCGGGTGGTTGTCCATTACCGTAAGTGACTGTGATTGCGAATTTCCCTTGTGCAGCGATGACTCAGTACGTTTTCTGACCTATCAACAGAGGTTTCGGACGATGCAATTGCGCGGCTGAACCAGGTATTCGACATTGCTCTGAAGGGCGACTACCAGCGTAGCGAGGACACGAAAAAAGCATATGGAAGCAGCAAGTAAATAAATACACATCTAGAATGCTGCAGTAGATAGCTAGAACATACCTCGTATCAAATGTACGTCCCCAGTGGGACGCAAATAAGATTGGGCACCCAGCTCAGCACGACCCAAAAAAAGTTCAGCACGACCCAAAACTTTCCGACTAGTTTTGGGTCGCGCTCAGGTGCCGGATCTCACCACGACCCAGCCCCCTAGATTACATAATATTTTTAATGCG